>JAPDSC010097341.1:0-20707 GCA_026290005.1 Latrodectus geometricus | reverse complement strand
TATATATATATATATATATATATATATATATATATATATATATATATTTAAAATTTCAGTATATATATATAAATATATATATAATATATATATATGCATGATAATTTAAAAAATAATAGATAATTTAAACACGTAAAATATCCTTAATTAATATTGTCCTCTTTCATAGGTAAGCATTTTGAGTAGACCTTATAGAAATACAACTGTTTATTTTAATATTTCAGGCAAATTTTTATGAGTTTCCAAATGTTGTTCTTCAAAAAATTAAATTTATTAATTTTTGAAAGTACCAATTTATTCAAGTTTAGAATTTAATCAAGATGAAGATTTCGTTTCCCTAAAATTGATAACTTCATATGTTTTAAATAATTTATAATTTGTTGTTTTCATGCTATCATTTAGCAAAATTTAAAGTATTTTTATGTAAGCACATATATAATGCGTGCTTATTCTTAATTTACAAGGATAAAATACGAATGAAGAATATAATTTATTTTCAAAATAAGAAAAGAAAAAAAAATCCCAAAAAATGAATAGTGCATTTTTATATTAAAATTAATAATGAAACTAGATATTTCAATGTAATCTGAAATTTCCCAATTCTATTTATTAAAGAATACAAAATAAAATTTAAAAAACTGAAAAATAATAGAATTTAATCTATTTGCATTTTATAATATGGATCTAATTTTTAACCATTCACAATAAATATAATAGTCAAATAGTTTTATATAAAACTTAAGCACAATTTTAAAGAGAAAAATTATCCTATTTCATAAAATTTGATGTTCAGCATTTTTTGTACCATTTTTTGAAATATTTGTTATATAAAACCTATTTATACGTTAGTTAACGAATCACAATTATCTTATTGAATTAATTATTTTATTAAAAAATAAGGAATCAGCACTTTAATATTGCACTTTCTCTACATAAATTAATCCAAGTGTTAAGCTAAACGTATATGTTGACTCAAGCATTATTACAATCCTTCGCTATATCTAAAGTTACTGAGAATAGAATCATAATTATCTGTTAATTTAAATAACAGTTACGATGATTGACAGAAAAGTATTATTCACTGTGAATAAGATTTCAATCATATTCACAGTGAATAATACTTTTCTCTCAATCATCGTAACTGTTATTTAAATATGTGATAAAATGATTGATTGCATAATGGTATTGGCTTGCATGAAACTTACTGTGCAATGATATTTACAAACTGCAACCACACCTGTGGAACATAAAGAAGGGCAGACCTGCGACTGTAACAGATGGATATCGTTCTAATGCATCAATATTCAAAAAGAAATGGAAAAAAAAATTAATCCTAATATTCTATGTTTACTTGCTTCTCAGTAGTTTTGGTATAGACAGGGAATATTTGGCGGCACCAACTCCAGCGCCCTAAAATGGTAGAGGGCGCGCCAAGTACCCGGAGGGGTAGCATTTTTGGTTAAGTCATTAGATAATGACGGGTTCTTTTTTACTCACACCGTAATTTCTTTTACCCCACTAAAGTACAAGAATTACCTTTAAGTGACCATTTAAGAACTGTATAATAGTGTCTCGAGTTCTTGTAAGAGAAACAGTAAACCATCAAGAAAAAGATGTTTCTCATTAGCTTTCAGACATAAGACCAGTAGTGAAAGAGGGTGAGTTTTCCGCCAATTTTTTCAATCACGTTATCTTTCTAAGATGCTGCCTCTATTTAATATAAAGTATTCTATTCAAGTATGCTGAAGTTGAGGAACGATGCATTTTTTTTATCCATGAAACTGAATCTGAAAGTACTTTTTAAGCAATTCTTATAATAAGCGCATTATTTTTTAGTTTGATGTTTAGTACGTGATATGTAAAAATAAATTTGTCTGAAAATAAATAAATTAAAAAAAAAAGATTTCTTTTAAACTTCAAGACATAATTTGAAAATATTTGAAACAAAAACATTACTTGAAACTTCCTCAAAATCAATACATAAAAATATTTTAATTAACTAAAATTTTAAACAAATGCTACTAGGCATGTAATATTATTTATTAAACATTCGGCGTTAACTTATATGTTTTCGTATGTTCCTTTGCTTTTGTTCGTTTTATTTATGCATGCAGCATTTAATGTTTTAGTTAATTTACTTCTATAAGTCCATTGTTGTATATATTCGACGTGAGAAGAAATTAGTGTTAAAAATATTATTTGTTTGAAATTATTAAGTTAGATTAAAGAAAGATTTATTTTAATTGCTTTATAATAATAACGGTGAAAATTTTTTCACCGGAATTCTGATTAACTCAAATGTTATAGACATGAAATTTTATATTAAATTACATTTTAAAATTTGATAATATTTAAATTGTTTTTGTATTTTCTTATCATAATTATAAACCTATAAAAATTACTTTTTTAATATTTAATATGGAATATCTTAACTGTGTATTTCAGAATCTCTTCTACAAAATGTATTTGATATATCTTTAAACATTTACTATACTTAATGCATTCTTAAATATTTATTAAATAAAACAATCATATTTAAATAATTAAATGTTATTTAAATATGATTATAGAAAAGCCTTTATATAAAATATATTTTTTTAGAAACAGAAAAATACATAATTTCAATTAATTGTCGTTGTTTCACAAACATTTTGATTAATAATCATTATCAAAATAATAAAAACATGTATTAAGAACAAATTCACTCTATTAATGCATCTATAATTCTTATAAATAAAAATATGACGTTATTTGAATCCTCATACTTATATGCGTTTTATTATAGAATATCGAAGAAAATTATTAACAAATGAGATAAATGTAAAGTTTTGTCCGTGAATCTTATAGTTGTTTAGTTCTTTGTAATATGTATGTTGTTTTTGAATACACATCCATTGATTCGACTAATATTTTGCTCTTTCAGGTGACCAGCTATGATACGTTCCAGGAGTGGTCGGACGGCCACTGCCGTTTTGTGTACCGGCCGGACTGCGAAGAGGCCAGAAGACACGGATCAGGGTGGGCAATGCGTAATACCAACAACCACAATGTTCACATTTTGAAAAAATCCTGCCTAGGAGTTTTGGTTTGTAGTGCCCGCTGCACCCTCGATTCAGGTGACAAAGTGCATCTGAGACCGGCCATTTGCGATAAAGCCAGGAAAAAACAGCAAGGTACATGTAACTTCATTTTTCGAGGACGTTAATGATCATAAACTATGGGTATATTTTTTCCTATAGATATCACAAAATTTACTATCCATTTGAGTATTTAGGAATTATAAACATTGCTTACAATTCGTATAAAATTTCACTATCATTTACTGAAACAATTGAATTTTGTAGGAAAACCTTGTCCGAATCGCAAGTGCTCTGGACGATTGGAGGTACTTGCATGCAGAGGACATTGTGGCTACCCTGTCACCCACTTCTGGAGACATACTGAGCAGGCCATATTCTTTCAAGCCAAAGGCAGTCATGATCATCCAAGGCCGGAGCCCAAGGCCACGGCTGAAGCTCGTCGAACATTGCATTCTCCTCTCCAAATACAAAGGAGATCAAAAGGGTCTCAGGATTCTCTGAACTTAGAATTGCATGTAAGACAACATTTTTATAAAAATTATCTTTAAATAAATCGGACAGAAGGTGAAAATATATTATTAATATTATATAATAAACATTTTCATTTAAATTAAAAAAAAAACATTGATGAGAGTACTGAAGAAGCTAAAAGAAATACTGAAATCAGCTAAATTATTTTCCATTAAAGAATTTTATCAGAATCATTATATAATAGTTATATTTTTAAAGAAAATAATTTTGCTTCAATTTATCATGTTAAAATTGTTTTTATTTTTTTAACGATAACAGTTGTTTTGACTTAATCCTAAATAAAATAAGCAGTTCTTCACTTCAGGCAACATGAAATAAATGACATGTTCACGCATTTCAAATTGATATTTCTACACAAGCTCATTTTTTTTAATATCCACAAGCATCGCAAGTGTATTGAAAAAAAAAATTACATTTGAAAATTCGCGAGGTAAAATCCATTTGCTTAAGAGTAACATCGTGAACTTTCTTATGTTACTTTCGAATGGCAATCTTATTCGATTCACACTAAATCTTTGCCTTGAACTATGGTATTAGTTTCGCGTGTTCCAACCTCATCATTACGACAGAAATATAAATATCGTGTAACTTACTCACCAAAATGAAACTCATTATAGTTCTTCAAGAACTGGTTTGAAATACTTGGTACGAAGTTATACTGTGAGAGTTCTGAAAATATTTACCTCCTCCGAAATTCAAGTCTTATTCTTATTTAGCTTGTTAAAATTTACAAGCTATAAATAAATTTATATCGACTTTTAAAACTTTTGATAATTTCTTACGTAAAAGGATTTAATATTCATTCATGTCAAATTCGAATTAACTGAAAGATTTGAAAGGAGAATCAAGAAAGCAAATAAAAGTATCTAAATTACATTATATATATACATCAATTTTTCCTTTTTATTCCTACGATAAATTTTTATTTTTGTTCTTTTGAGAAATTTTCTTTGATTCATCTTATTCCTGTTAAAAACTTTTTTTCTAAGTTCTTAACAATATTTTCTAATTTGGTAATTTTTTTAGTAGCTATGCATATGCATATTTACACACAAATATACATACATATTTTTACATATTTTATTTCATTGCTAGAAAAAATATCCTTAACAAAATTTGAAATATATTTTTGCGAAAACATATGCTTATTTTTCATAAAAATCAGAGCCTACTGGATTAAAATAAGTTTATGATCGATTTAAAAAAATATATATTTTAAAAATTATTAAACATAGTATAAAATTAAAATTACAAGAAACTATAAAAAAATGAGTTTTTTTTTGTTACATCTGTTTTTTTTTTTTTTAATAAAACTAACTGTACAAATTTGATCTTGATTACCTAAATAATAAACTAATGAAAAAGTGAACTGGATAAGCTGATAATTTTTCTTATAACTTCTCATTGCTCAAATTTTTAATGTATTTGAGAAAATAATGAGCATTAAAAATCATTTAATGCTATTTATTAATCTCGAGGTATAATAGGACAAAATTATTAAAAAAGTTTAAAATTTAAAGCAGCAAAATTTCCTATTAGAATTTGACTACAATTTAAGTGTATTAGAAAAGCCTCATAGATAAAGTATTTTTTATTGAGAAAATCTGGGAAAAGTTTTTTCTTAGTCTTCATTCACTAATGATTATATATTAGTTTGGGGAAATAGTAATCCATTATTTTTTCGGTAGACGTCTGCAGTGATCGATATCTCGTGAGGTATCTATCAAACAATTTCAAATTTATGCTCGTTGGAAAGGTGAAATTTGACACTAAAATATCCTCTTGCGGTTTTTTGTTTGATTAATTCAGTTACGAGTACAAGGTTTTAAAAATGGAAGACAACAAACAGAAAATTCGATACATTTTCGTTTTTCTCTTGTAATGGCGAAAAAGATAGCCGGGTGGCTATAATTGTGAAAGGTGTTTATCTTCCTATATAAGACTGTAACAACCAGTTACGTACAATTTTTGTATCGTCGATTCCGTTCGGGTATTTTTGATGTTAGAGATGTACCTCGCATGTGGATACAGCATCGTCGAAAATGTCTATAAAATATCAAAAATGATCGAAGTTAACCGCATGTCAGCAGTCGTAACGCGCAAGGACTAAAAATCTACATGAAAGCTGTTTTAAACCTTTTTACAAAGTGAATCCAAAAGAAGTTACATAAAGTTCACGTAAAAATAATGGATTTCTTTTTCCCCAACTTAATATAATTGTTATGGAAACATTAATATTTTAAACCTGGTGAATCACTTATAATTGTTATATGGTAATCAAATTTTATATATTTCATCTTGAACGCATCAATTGCGATACGAATTCTCTTCTTTAAAATAAATTCAATTAACTAAGTATGTTTTAACTGCTGAATTTTATTATTATGACTAAGCTAAACCAATCCATCAAGTCCCATTAAATTTATTGTATGATACCATTTGAAATTATATACTGAAATTGTATGTTATCATGATATCACATTTAAAATAGTTTTCTATTAAAAAGATTATTTTTTAAATCCTTATAATCATTTTACGAAATCCAAAGATTATTGTTTCTTTTTGTTAACTGTAAAAAAACCATGAATTTCAAACGATTTCTCTAAGAATATAAATATGCATGCTTGCACTGAAGCGGTGAGGGAAAGGTATTGTAAATGGAAATGGCTGCCCTTTGACACTCCAAATTAGGGACCTACACCCAAAGCATCCACACCGCAAATTCTAGGACTGTGTACTCATTACCCATACTGTTAGTCGGTATTTGGCAGAAAAGAACTCTAAATGGAACCACTTAACAGTAATTGTCTTGTTAAGATTGGCAACAGCGAAATAAAGTAGTAGGAAATCCTCGAGGGGATAGGAGCGACAGTTTTCCCCCCCTCCACGGTATTGTTAGAAATAAAAATGATTGTATCTGTTATTATTCATGAGTTTTGAGGTGCATTGGTTAGAACGTTTTGAATGGTCTGAAAAGAATCGGTATTTTACAAACTCGCCTAGAGCTACTTCTTTTTTTTTATTTAACTTGTATGAGTAAGTTGCTCCCAAAATGATAGCAGACAATTGGTTGGGACAAGAGGAATTGAAGTGAAATGTGTAATTTCTCCAGTGTGAAGATTATCCAGCTATTACGGACAGAGACGTTTGCTGTTTACTAACATAGCTTAATAGCTCCAAGCTAAGGAATGTTTTCCAAGGAATGTCTATTATTTTATTGATTAAGAAACTATGCCGGAAATACTAATTAATGTTAGATACATCCTGAATTTTCAGAAGTTTTTGAAAATTGGAGCAACTATGTTTAATTAAAGTGGAATTTTTTTAAAAATGCAATTGGACAACGGTGTTAAGGAATTAAATGTATGTAAAGATTTCACTAATTTTCTCAAGAGATCAATGGACACAAGAAAATAATTCCAGTTATATATTTTAAATTCACTTATCTGTTTAATATTCAATTTGTTGATCTATGCTATATAAAGCATATTTTGAATATATAAAAAATCCTAAAATCATTATATATAGAGAGAAAGTTCGTAACATCATTTTTAAAGCTTTAGAAATCAAACCATAATCAACAATTGAAAAATTAACATTTTTTTTAATAACAGATATAATAAAACCAGCTTTAGAATAATTTAGTTCATCAAGCTTTCATTGTCGTATCGAATGCACATAGCAAACTTTAATAAAAGTTGATATTTCCTTACGTGTCCCATTATGTTAATAGAATGAAAGATAACTGTTATGACCAATTCATTTTGAGATTCCGTCAGTGATATCAAATGAGATTCTGATGGAAGATCTCAGCATGGTCACGAACGCATAAGTGAGTCGGTGGCGAAAAGAGGCGTATTCATTTATCAATTCTTTTCCGATACTTGAACAGATATAGATTTTCCAAATGTTTATTTTGTATTGTTCATGATTTGATAACAGGTATTTTCAGCCAATATCAGCGGTGTTCGTGAGGATTCAGAGTGATTACTATGAGTTAACGATTTCTCTCAGAAACAACTTACGCTGATATCATATGAGCTGAAATGATCTGTTTCGCTGTCTTGCGTGTATTACCATTTTGCATTTTACCATTTGTAGTTTAGCAAATGATTCTTGGGCCACCCTTCGTGGCAGATGTATTTTACTTAACAGCTACGGCGATTTAAATTTCAAGAGAATTCTAGTTTAGTCTGGTTTAAGCACAATGTTGATAACAATAATTCATCTTTCAATTTATCTAAGAAACAACAGATTTTATGAAGTTCAGGCTTCCTTTTGTTGCACATTTCTTTCTTTTACTCACTGACTTTTGACTTTTGGTAAGACTGCAAAACCAGAATGTTTGTATTGTAATCGAATAGAAGAAACGAATGTATCCTATATATATACACACATATACTTTTTCCCAAGCTCAAAAATTTACGATCTTTCGTATATCAAAGATTAACATTTTAATTGGGTCATAATTTGACTTGGAAATTCATTCATATTGTATAATATTTTTCTCAATTTATCATTTTGCTTAAATTATTTTATATTTAATTGATTATGTTTGCTGCATATATTTTTAAAACTGTTCTATATATTTAATTAATAAAAATATAAAAGTGACTAAACCGAGAATTTTCATATGGATAATTTCGCCTTATATCATTTATAAATCATCTTAGTTAATAAATTCAATATATTTTTTATTTATAAAATATGTTTTAAAACTTATTTTTTGCTGGATCTTAGAAGATATAAGTTGAATATAAATTTCTCATTAAAATTTACTGCTGTTGTTACAATGTGGAAAACATACATTGTAAATAATAAAATATTAATGAAAAGTTACTTTTTTGAATTTTTTATTAATAAAATATACAATTTTATAAAGTTAACAATGATAATTTCTTTTACCGTTCATAAATGTAGATAGCTAAATTGATATATTTTATTTTAAACAGGAAACAGTACTCTTTATTTACTTAGCAATTAAAGAAAGAGAATGATAAATTACATACATAAATATACATGAATATACATATATATGATATTGTGTGTATGTAAATGCATATAATTCGTTCCTTTAATTAAAAATCTAATTAGATTTTTAATTAAAATAATGAATTTTTATTAAAAGCTGGCAAATTTTAATAAATAATTACAGAATTTTTTTAATAACAGAGAACATAATATAATAAATAGTTACAGAATTTTTAAAAAATATATAGCAGATTTAAATGATTTTAAAATTTATAATTTTGAAATCCTTGATATTCATTAATGATCCTTATAAAGACTAAATAAGAAAAAACAAGCTAAGCAAATATTTTTATAATTCATGTATGACAAAACTATACTTTTTAGTATTCGTTTTAGAATTGAAAAACTGGTAATGAATATTAAAAAAAATAACGATAAATTAAGATTTAGAAATAAAATTAATATTATGTTTTTGAATAAAATTAACGTGAATATTCTTTGCTTCATTTCTATAATTACGTAGTATATTATATGATTAATCTTTTTTTTATCTCAGTGCGAAAATGATTTAACTTGTATACTCCCATATATTAAACAAATGAATAATTATTTAAATTAAAAAAAATATATATGCAAAGAAAAGGACACTATATATCGTCTTATTTGTCAAAGCTCTTATTTTATATGGTTGAGTATGCATGATTTCGAAAGAAAAATTAGAATTGTTTGATTCCTTTATCAAATTTTCCTCATCCAAACGCACAGATATTTCTTGCTTTCTATTTAAGAGAAAACTAAAATTTGTTTGCATAGACTTCCGTTTCCCACAAAAATACTGATTTGCATCTTCTTTTGTCATTTCCTTTTCGTTTTTATAACTGATGCAAGATGGGAAACCATCGCTGAATAAAAAAAATGTATATTTCGAACGTCTAAGAGAAGTATATATTTGAACGAATACAACTTGAAAACTTTCTCTCGAAAACTTCATGGACTGGAAATTTTCCTGTTTTCATCGAGGGTGGCGGTTAGGAGAAGTGGAGTTCAATCACTGCAGGACGCAGTGGAGAGTGAAAACGGTTTGTTTGTGCAGTCTCCAGCTGCAAGCTTTCCCACTCGCTCGGCGATATGGCATCACTGGCGAATCGTGTGACGGAGCGCGCCCCCTTTCGGCTCAGTAGCGAAGCGAATTGGTTAGTTTTCTCATTACATTTGATCCGTCTAGTTTTCGCGTGTAATATTTCACTACAGTGAAGATTCTGAAATATTTACCGACTACCGCTTTTCAAAAGGAAGGTTATCATGCTATTTGTCTGTTTTAATGTACTCTGTGTTTATTCGAACTTAAGGATTATTCCCTTTGAAAATTTTCTTACTTTATTCCCTTTTTAAGTCTTAAAAGAAATAATTTTTTATTCATTTTCTAAAAATATTTTTTTTATTAAATAAATGAAATATTTAACAGAAATATAATACAGAAAATATTACAATACATCTGAGAAAATCGTAATGGACAATTTCAACTTCTAAATACAAAAAGGGATATCATTTTAATATTCTTTTTTGTATTAAATTTAATCTCAGTTTTATTTTTGTAATAATTAGAAAAAAATAGAGTTATCAAAAAATTTTGCACTATTTTAAAAATTGTAAATTATTTAGGATTAATTCGTTCATTTTAATTAATAAATTACTTTAAAATGCATTCTATAAAATGCATTTCATATAATAATAAATTTTTACATATAAATAATACTCCTTTGTAATAGGAAAAATAAGAAAAATTAAACAATAATTCTAGAAAAATACTGTTAACTGTAGAAATGTTAAATTCTCTGCCAAAATATGTTGGTACTTTATTTGATGGATTATTTTATTAAAGGCACATCATCAAAAGAGTTCACCTCTTATGATATTCAAATTGCATCAAACATTCTAGTTTAGAATGTACAATACAATTTGTTCGAATAAATGTATTGCTTATTTTATAACAACATATCATTATGATACTAAATTGTGCAATTACATCAATCACCAAAGTAAATGAAGTAAAAACAGGGAATTTGCATGAATAAGAAAACATTAAAACTTTTTGTTATTATATTTTTGTAAAATAAAACATCCATATTCCCCTACATTCTTTTAATTAAATATATAAAAATATTAAATCAATTTCGTAAATAGTATAAATAATTTTAACTATTTCAATAACAGATATATCACTTTTGGAAAGTCAAAATATTGGGTTGTTCGGAAAGTTATTTCGTTTTATATGAAAATGAAAAACGCATAGCGAATAAATATTTCAATGAATTGTATATTGTTAATTCTCCGGCAATATCTTTTACCATCTTTATGGTAGTACCATGATTTCATAAACATAAAATGGTAGGTTTTCACTAGCAAAAAACAAATTCAGGTGGGAAAAACGAAATGACTTTCCGAACAACCCAATATTTACTTTTAACGAAAATTTATTCTGAAACTATCAATAATTAACAATTTGAAGCAAAAACAACATTCGTTTCTTACATGCAAGGTAAAAGAATAAGCAATTGTCAAATCACATACAATGTAAATAGTAAATTCATTTTCATTAAAAATGATGACACAGTATTAGTCATTGATAACATAAAAACCCAATATGCGTTAATAATTTGACATTAAACTTTAACTCAATAATAAGTTATTTTTTCACCATAAGATGCAAATGAAATATTATAAATTTAGCTGTTGATGAATAATATTTATTATGTAAATAACGTTATTATTGCAAAAGTTAACATAATATCCTTATGAAATGGTGTATCATATTTTTATTGGAAAAATTAAAATTCGAAACAATTTTCAATTGGAGGTATTCTGAAAAGTACTAAGTAGCAAATTCTCTTATGCGATTGTACGCTTCAAGATAAATTTTGCTCAGCTGTATTCTATTTAAGGTAATACACCATCATATTTTTATATATAAAAGGGAAATTACATCAGAAATGGTTTTAATGGATTCATATTCTAATTAACAGAAGTAAAAATTGCCAATGTATAATGGCTTTCATGATTTTCTCACCTTAATCTGCGAGATTTTTCCTTGTGGTGATTTATAGGATACTTTGTGCATATTTGGGTTTCATCTCAAAAATCAATGTCTGATTCAAAAGCTTTTTCCACAATTGATATTTAAAGTAAATAAATGTTGACATGTGGTTTAAATAGTTCAGAAAAAATTTCATTGCAGACTCGTATATTCTGCATAATAAAAAGAATACACAGTCGAAGATCAATGACGTTAGGATTTGAATCTTGAATGCGCTTACATTTGAAACATATTTCAAATAAATACAAGAACTTATTGTTGCACAATAATGCTCAGAAATTCAGGCATTAATTTAGACTTAAATTTATATTTATTTGATATTTGTGATATTTATTAGTTATTTTTAATTTTTTCATTAAAAGCATTTTGATAAAAATTTAAAAAAGAATTTTTTCTTTTATTACTAGTTTAATAAAATTTTCCGAGAAAGTTTCTCAGAAAGCTTCCCACTCCCTGTGGATGTTACAAAAATCTTCAATACTTAAAAAAATCTACTACATAGCTACAAGTTTAGTTAGGAAACTCTAATTAGTTTTATTTAAAGGGACAATCAATATATTATTCCAGACCCAATATTTAATGAAAGAGACATTTCAATAGTTTTATGAAATAATTGCCAATTTTATGATGATTCATTGTTATATGTTTACATTCACGATTATTATTTTTGTAAACAATTTCTGAGACGAAAATAATTCTTTTCGAATAATTAATTCTTCACTCTGAATTTTGTTTCTGGTGATAATGTAAGCGATATATTCTGAAAATTTGAAATATTCAAGAATCAATTTTCTTTCTAATTTTATTAGTTATTTAATTTTTCAAATATAAATAAATTATATTCTATAATTATTGATATGCTAAATTTTAGATAATATTCTTCGATTTTTGTTGTTGTTGACACTTGGCAACGCCAAGCCCACCCGTCAGGTAGACTAGGCGAATGAAGTCGGAGAGAGAAGGTCTTCCGTTTTTGTAATAGTGCACCCTCATACGAAGGTGGAAGTACGACTTTTAGTTCATAGATGGCAGCACCACCTGATTCTTCAAATTTAGAGATTGAAACCAGTGAAGACCCAAAGACTGGCTTCAACCACCTCCAGAGATATTAATTTGTTATGGGAACATGGAGGACATTGCGACCCAAAGGATTTAACGTGCCCCAGTCACCATTAGTGATCTTCGGCTAGGCCGGGATTCGAACTCACCACCGTTTGGTAACGAGAACGATGCCCTAACCAACCAGGCCACCACGGCCTTGTTATTATTTAATGTCATGAAGGAAAATAAAAATAAATTATTGTGCTAGCACAGTTAGAAGAATTTTCTGATGTTAAAACAAAAAATATTAATTTTCTCCACCAATTTATTAACATTTTTGTATTAATATTCAAAGTCAATAAAATTTTTGTTTTTTTTTAAATTACGAAAACCCTTTTTAATTATTGATTTTCCGTTTGTTAGATTCCCATGAAGGAAAATAAAAGACCAGATATGCATCCGCCTTGGAGAAGAGGAAACTCTTATGAAAATACTAAAATTGCAAGATTGGACTATCAACTACCAGTTTCAAGAAAAAATGGTATGTTTGCTTATTTAATATCTGAATATATATCAAAACACATAAGAAGTTTCCGAAACAACTTTGGCAGAATATGAATTCGAAAAGTAAAATATTAACAGTTTATATTTATTAAAAATAAATTCTCGTAAAAGCCATAGAACAAAATTCATTTACTTCATTAAAGAACAAAAAACGAAATAAATAATTGCTTTGACATTGCTTATTAAATTTAAATTTCATTAATTTTTTAAGAATGAAGTTCTTGAGAAATTAATTTTTTTTCCTCTGATTGACACAAAAATATCACTTAAGTGATTTGTTTTTCACTTTAAATTTTTGCACATGATGTTAGTTAGACAGAAACCAACAGTTTAAGATGAATTCCGAACCACTATACAATCATCCGTCTCCGAAGTTGAAATCGAACTCATGTCTTAGAATAGTTCAGCTGAAGGCCTGAACGATAATTATTCGGCTCCCAGCTCTGTCAAAAAGTCGCCAAAATCAAGCTTTTAGCATATAAAATTCTGCATTTGTGGTTTACGTGAATTTCATAAAAATTCAAATCAAAATACAAATATGTATTTAAATTTAAATATTTTAAATCAAAACTATTACTATAAATATTAAGAGGAATAAGTAATTCATTAACATTATGTAATATATGTATATATATTTAAAAATTTAATTAGAATCTATTAGTATACTAAAAATTAAAATGTAGCTATTCTAAACCTTTTTTCATTAAAATCATTATTTTGCAGAAATAAATTAATGTAAGTTTCTTCATTCTTATTTTTGACAATTTAAATAAAATTTTTTCTTTGCTTATTATTTAACACTTTATTAATCTTATTTAATTTTGAAATGTACTTATCTGTAATTTAAAAATTAGTTAATTAGTGTGTTAAAAGTAATAGAACTGTACTTTTTCCAGTAAATTTAATATTGAATTTTTCGGATTCCTAAATTATACTATATAATACTAACTTTTATATGTAGCTTCAAAATTAATACATTATGACCTGTAAAAATAGAAAAATGTTCATTACTTTAGATAAAATTTCACAGTATAACAAGTTATTATTACATCAAATAAAAGTACATAATTTGAATTTATTAATATATTGTGCCTTTCATATGATTTTGAAGCATGAGGTTATTTTTAAGTTAAGTATTAATTTGTTTTCTTTAATTCATCCCTTAACATTTACAAAAGCAGTTAATTAATCAGTACTTTCAATATTATTCAGTATTCAGATAATTTCCGATAAAAATTAATTTACAAAATAAATTTTTCAAATATGATAGTTATTAAAATATTAAGAAAGTATTAAACTATAATAATTTATTTGCAGTTAACAGAAAAATCGATTATGATCTTTAGTTTTGAAGAAAATAGTTAAATTTAAAATGAGCACACAGTTGAACAAAATATTTTCAAAAAAAATTTTATAATTAAAGGGACCATTTTGTATAAAATATTCGATTTCATATTTCGATTTCATATATAAAATTCATTCAGTTAAAAATTCATTAAAATATATTTCTTGAAGTATTTACAGCAAAAAACTGTAAAATTATCGAAAATTCATAATTTTTTCACATTTTGGAAAAACTATTCTTACTTTATTGAAATAATTATTTTCAATTATTTGATTCTAGTTCAAATTTCAAAATTTTTGATTTTTCCATTTGCAAAATTATAAAAAGGTAGTAGATTTTCAACTCCTTTTTTTTAGTTCAGCAAAAACCATTTTTATTTGTAGAATACATTATTGAATTATTCAAAATTTTTGATTTTTCTCTTTTAAAATTATGAAAAGGTAGTAGATTTTCAACTCCTTTTTTTAGTTCAGCAAAACCATTTTTATTTGTAGAATACATTATTATAGCTATTATAAACTTTTGAAAGTTTTAAATTAAAACTTTTAGGGAATTTAATCCCTTAATAATGTATGAATCTTTTGATATATAGCTCACTTCAATCTAGATTTGCGAGAAATAAAAGTGATTTAGGTATAATTTGATTTGATGAAAGAGTTAAAAGGAATAAAATTTTGATGAAACAGATAGAAACATGCATTATACTATTCATATGTAATCTTTTATTTATTGTCTTAAATAAGGAGGTTTTTTTTTTTATAAAATTTAAGACTGTAAAATATCTTAAATATTTTTTACATAAAAAATTTACATTCTTTTTTTTACATTTGTGTTGTTTGTAAATATATATGTAGCAAGTAAAAGAACTATTTTAGAATTGAAAATTTGCCTTGGTAAATTGATATCCAATAAAATTTGGCAAAAATATATTAAAAACCAATATAATTACCAAATAAATAATAACTTGTACATTTTGTCAAAAACTACAAGTAAAAAGAGATTCAATAAAAGGAAATTATGTGAAACATTAAAAAGAGGTAACACGTTTTATGTAAATATAAAAATAAAAAATTTTATAGTTAGTGCAAAATCATTAAAAATTTTAATTAATAAGGAGAGGTAAATTATACTTTATAATAAAAATATAGGCTTGTTAGAAGTACAGTTCATTTGTGTGAGAAGTGTTATTTTTTGTAAATATTTCTGTGTTAACTGAATTTTGAATTTTTACAGGTGATACACAATGTTCCTGTCCACCTTTTGAATGCCTTTGCTCCAAAAATTACAGTACAAGTTGTCGATCTTTCTCTGGAATTAACAAAGACGAAACTTCACAGTATGGTGAACTGATGGTTGCTAATTTGGAAAGCGTCCCAACAGAGTGCTCTGTCTTTCAAGCTATTGACAAAGTTCTAGAAGACGTTGCCTGTTCTTATGGCCATTCTACGTCTTATAAACTCGCTGCTAAAGTTGCTTCTGATTTCGATCAAGCCTATTACAGTTCCTTTGGTGATGGTAAGTTTAACAAACTATTTCCAATTACTGACATCAGAAGGAAAAACTCCCATTCTTAATTTTCAATGATCTCAAGTTAATATTAATTGATGTAAGAAAATTTGAAAATTTATTTCTTTTTTTAAATTAATTACGTATTACAATACATTTTCATTTAATTTCATTGAAATATCTTTGAAATTAAAGCAATCATAATTTATAAAAGGAAAAGCATTGTAAAAGTCCTATGGTTAATGTTTTATAAAAGTTAATTTGAACCATTACTGCATAACTTACGTTTGCTTATTGCTCGAATTTTTATAAAGTAAAAAACTGTGATACTATTTTGGTTTTATCTACATTTTTAGATAGTCTACTTAGAAAATACTGTTAGAATATCATTTTATAATTAATATGATAACTTTATATTATCGTATTAATCAACGAATTGCTGTTATTATATACTTTGATATAGTATATAATAACAACAATTCATGTGCAAAACTTCTCCTTTTAATCCATTTATTTAAACGCTCGTTTAAATACAATATTTATTTAAACATACAAAATTTAAAGACTAAAATTTAAACTGTAAGCTTTTTTTATTTGATTCATACAATATGAATTCACTTTGTAAAAAACGAGAGAGAGAAAGAGTTCCTTACTTAAAAATAATGTATGTTTAAATTAAGTACAATATTCAAATATAAATAATGTAAGAAAAATATTCAAAAATCTCATGATCATTCAAAAATTTGTGAAGGATTTTAGTTTTATAAATTTTGTTTCTATCAACATCAGGTATTTTTCAAAACAAAGGTATTCGTTTACTGAAAAATTAAGGAAGAATTTAAATGACGGAATGTGATAGTTATTATATTGTGCTTGTGAACATATATCCCCTGAAAGTTACTGATAACAGCAATTTAACTTACAAAAAAAAAAATCATATATGTAAACTCAAAAAGATGATATAGTCTCCTTAATGTTAATAAATTTCTCTATCATCAAATGGGTATGTGTGGTTTATTTATAATGAATCATTTAATAAATAAATTATTTTCCTATTGTTATTTCGCAATTTTTTTATAAAATTGTTCCATCATTTTTAGGTTACGACGTTGAGATGGAAAGAATAAACCAAAGTTTTTATCCTCCATGTGAGATTTACCGAAGCCACTCTTCATCTAAGCAAACTAATCCTTCTGTAGAGACTCACATGCTTTTACCACCACCACCACTCCTGCACCATACTTCAGGAAACGAAGACGTTTCCACAAACTTTTCTGATGAATGTCCTCTGACACCAATTCATCAAACGCCAGACAAAACGGACGTTTTCACAACTTTTCCTGAAATAGAAGATGTCATCCATCCGTCTGATATTCTAGTCTTAGACCAACCTCTCAGAAAACCTCCTACGTGGCCAGAAACAAGTCAAGAACATCATCTTACGACCTTTCATGAAAACTACGGACATTCTAATCATCCTGAAGAAATTATGAAGGATGATTATGTTGTTACTTCTCTTGATGATCCAGATGTCTCGCAAAGATTCTTTGCTGCAATTGATAACCTGCTCTTGCAAGACTATGGCAGTGGTGAAAATTTTATTCCTCAACATGATGGCATAAGAGAACCAGATAAAGAAGGTATGCACTTTTATACAACATTTGCTCATTTCAAAAGGTCTTAGCATATAGATTTTATTTTATGATTTGCGTTCATGGTATATTTAATTTAGTTAGCCAAAATGCCAATATGTAAGTAAATAAATATAAAATTCATTTCAGTATCCAGTCATGGGAATGGAGCATGGGACACGAACACTGCGATCTCCTCCTTTTTTCACCATTCTCAGCCTCACGCAGGCAGTGATCTTGGTTACTCTTCTGAAGCGACAGAATCTAAAGACGATCATTACATGGATAGCAGCCAGCATCAAGATATTAAGATGGTGACGAACACTTATAATGCTATGTTCCCAGTCGGGATTCAACAAGCTCCACCACCACTGTGCGATAGAGCGATGGATATTGATCTCACAGAATCAGAGCTTATACTTCCGCACACACACAGGACTTCTAGTCAACACGTGCCTTTTTAAAGCTTCCAACAGGTAGTACAAATGTTGGAATGCTGAGGTTCTCTATTGAATAATCTAGGGGCTCATCTCTGTGTTGACTCTCTGTTCAATAATTTCACTTATTTGTATTTTGCTTTGAATGCTATGAATGATGTTGAATTAAATGTTGTATGTCAATTCACTCAAAATATAAATGTTAATTCATTTCTAAAAATCAACAAAAATTAAAATTTTTAATGTAGATATTAACTATCAGTGCAAATCATTTCTTGAATAAAAAATTTTCAATTTCTTTAATTGCACATTCTAAACAATTAATTGATTATACTAAATAATAGTAAAATGCAGTATAATATAGTTTTTTAAATTACTTCACTTACTTTATTTTTTCTATGTATTTTATGTGACTAAAGCATATTTTCTTTAATGTTCCTTTTTTTTTTTTTTTTTTTTTTTTTTTTTTTTTAAGTCACAGAGATACTATTATTTATCAATTGTTTGAGATTTATTTGCCAAAAAAATTAAATATCCGAGAAGATTCAGTTTATGCAAGTTATATTATCATAAAGTTGTATAAATAATAATTTTATACCGGTTTTTCTATTCCGAAGAAACAAATAATGAAATGTTTTTGCATGGTTTGTAATGATTTAAATTAACAAAGTTAATAATAAAATATTTTGTATTTTGATCAACATTTGACTACAAACAAATAGAGTATAGAATTGAGCCAAGAAAAAATAGTTTTCATTTGAAATAAAATTCATACAACTGTATTATTACATATAATTTAGTAATAATACAGTTATATGAATTTTATTTCAACTGAAAACAATTTTTTCTTAACACAATTCTATTTGTTTGAAATTAAATGTTTATCAAAATACAAAATATTTTATTATCAACGTTCTTTTCCAAAGAAATAAGTATATTTCTTTGGAAAAGAACGATAGTTTATAGTTCACAATCTTGTCAATAGATGGCGTCATCAGTCTATTTACAGATAAAAGTCTTGAATTCCCATAGCAAGATTTAAATGTTGATTTATTTAATTTAATCATATTACAATAGATAAATAATAGATTAAGATTAAGAATCGCAGAAATTCCAAATAATTCTTTTTCCTCTATTATTAATTCCTTAATTTTTTCGAAGAGATTCAAATTTCAGTTTTAAAAATTAAAATATATATTTGTCATAAATTTTGATCTAATTTACCTGCCCATTTTTCTTGAGATGCAATAAAGCAGAGTTTAAATTTATGATAAAAAGAAATAACTAAACATTTTAATATGATTGTGCTTCTTAATCAAAAATTAGCAGTATTCAAATTATAATTTTACAATAATGTATGTTACATAAAAATCAAGCCGCTATTACTTTAATCATTTATGAAAATAAAATAAAAGTCCTAATTGTGTAAATAAATTGCTTTAATAAATTTATAGTTTCAAATTTTCATATATTAAACTAACCCTGTAAATAAAAGTTAAAGAAGTCGATTTTGAAATACAGCTGGAGATATAATTGTTTTTAGACTATGGCCGAAAACGCAAATTATTCCAAGTTTAAGATCATATGAGAATACTGGAGAGGGAGCGGCAAATTTCAGCTGAGTTTTCACTCTTAGAGCCATAGCAACGGCTTTAAATTATAAGTAAGCTCTATAATTATATTCATTTGAGTCTACAGCAAAATTTTGACAAAAGCCAATATATAATTCTCGTCTGTGACTTAAATGCATATATATACAAAAAATATTTTTAAAATGATTATTTAATATAAAATATTCACATCCATGCGGAATTTTTAAACATCAGAATCAAGTTCAAAATTAATGTTTATGACCTAATAGAATCCTTTTAAGTTCAAAGTGATATCACTTTAATTTAACAAAAATTTAGCATTTCATTTTGATAAGGTTAAGATAAAATTAAAGAAGCAAAATATGAGAGGTAAGTTGGTTATTAAAATACTTATACCCAATTAAATTTTGTGTGTACTATGGAATTCCTTAATATCTACAAATGTGGATTTGCTTAGTGATTTTAATTTTTAAACTGTTAAGAAATTTTTCAGGATTAACATTGTAAAGAAAAAGGATTCTGATTATCTTTTCTTCTGTGTGTACAATCTATCATGTATAAATTTAAATGTACAATATTAAATGAAATAAAGTAAAACTAGTCAATAAACCAGCTGTGTACTTAGTAATAATTTGAGGTTTCTCATACATATTAACAAGAATATATAACATTGGATGTTTATGATACAGTAGAATGTGTAAATAATTTTGACTATATCAAATAACAACATTATTTTAATCCAATATTATTTATTAATTCAGTAATAAATTTAATGTGAAATATGATCACAATCAATAATTATAGAATCTGCTTCTTCATGTATTTTCCCTTTTATATGAAGGAAAAACAATATTTTAATAGGGACTCCTTTGTAGGATTGGTGACTTATATTTTTATTGAATAGTATAATAGAAG
>JAPDSC010097314.1:0-7500 GCA_026290005.1 Latrodectus geometricus | reverse complement strand
ATTTGACATTTCCATATAATGAACTAAATAATTTAATACCAGATTTCATATCTGAAATCTTTACATTGTTTGCATAGATATTTACAACACACAGACCCAAAAATAATTATGTTTCTTCATCAATATGGGTATAAACTTTATGAATACTTATATTCATTTTTTTTTAACATTTTACACCATCAAGTTACTTTAGCAGTTGAATTTCTCTTCATTCAGATATTGTCACGATTATTTTTCAATTATCACATGAAATTGGATTCATGATAAATACTAATATTGCCTGACCTGGCAGAATATTATTAGATCGATGCAATCAAAGATTAAACAAAAACTATTTTTCTAAATAATTATTTAACAAAATTTTATAGAACAAATGGATAAAGTTTGTAAGTATTTGATCCCTTGAAAAAATCTACATAGAAAGAATTCTTTACCCTAAAAAAACTAAATATTTCATTTATTCTCCCTTTCAGAAGAGAAAAAATTATCAATGAGTATGTACAATTTAAGTATTCTACAGAATTAATAAATTATATAGACTTCATTTAATCCTTCAAATTGAAAGAATGACATAATTTACAACTCTTAAGTTGAAAAAATTTTGTTTGAAATTAGAGAAATGTGTTTATTATATTCTCTAATGGGTTTAAATAAAAGGGCTATTGGTTTGTATGTGATATGAAGCAATGAAACACTTGAAAAAAATTTATATGAAAATGTATATACTTTAGTAAATAATCTTCAAATAATCCAAAATGGGTTGAAAATAAAGGTTCGAAATGCATATTTCAAAATGATTAAAATATCCCTTTAGGAATTTAAGAATATTGTCAATATAACAAATTCAAAATTATTTACTTACATTAAATTTAAATCTATCTTATTTTCTTTGAGTTGCTCACAAAGGATGCTTGTTTTATCACAACAGAAAAGGTGATTGAAACTGGAAAAAAAAAGGATTCTGCGAGAATAGAACTTTTTTGCATTTGCTGTACTTTGCAATAAATCTACGGCAACTAACAAAGCATTATCTTTTACACCTTTCATTTCATTAAGAAAAATTTTGGTATTTGTATAGGAATTAAAAACACAACATTAAAAATAGATGGAGGATTAATAATAAAACATTTTAGAAAATGCAATGATTCGTTTGTTGATGAATGGTTATGTTTGCATATGAACAAACATTGTGTTTTCCTGTATATAATCTGCAATGGTGTATTATCCTCAAGACCTTTTTTTTCAAGTAAAAGAAAAGAGCATAAAAAATACACCACAGCATTTTTTCTCATGAATAGCAAAAAATACATAGAGCTGAAAACATGGAGGTAACATAAAATAAAAAAAAATGGCACAGTATGATTAAAAATATAACAAACTGTATAAAAAACATTTATTAAAAAAAAGATTTTTTTAGATCTACCTCATTGCAAAGTGCGACAAACAGGGATGAAAGCACAAGATGAGAAAATTTCAGTAAATCTAGTTGATTTTTGGTTTTTAGTAACTTTTAAAATGTTAGACATATTTTAAAAGTAAAATATATTTGCTTCGTTAGTAATAAAATGAAAGAAATGAATTATTTTGAAACTGCATACTGGATACATTTTTCTTTTATATTGCACATGTTTTGCTTGACTTCACATTAACAAGTTTGACAACATTTTTTTAAATTCACCTTCGCTATATCTTTTAATTTAAACTTAACTGTGTAGCTTAAATGTTTTTGCTTCCATATGAGGGTATACAAATTTGAATATTTTCAGAATGAAACAGCTCACATCAAGACAAAATACACAACAACGTTAATGAATTGCAACTGTATTATCTTTCCAAGAAGCCAAATTCATTCTTCAAAGCTGATTATAGCGGAAATAAGTCGCCATGTCGTGGTGCCAACTGTGTGTGATTTATTTTAAGATTTTTCCATTAAAACTTTCTTGTAAGCTTTTCTGATTCAGAATTTTTCTATCAGATTATCTGCAATGGCATATAATACGCACAACAAAATTCAGAATTTTTTTTTTAACATATAATCAGAATAATAGTTGTGAACTTCCAGGATTTTTTCATTTGTGGCAAATGAAAATGGTGCACTGTGACAAGTCCTGCTAGAGACAGATTATGTAATGGATATTAATATGTTTACAATAGTCTTAGGATATCCACTAAGCAGTGCCCAAATTTAAATTAGAAGAGGCACACCATAGCACGATCTTGTGGTTAGTGTGGAAGATGTCAGATTCAAGAACAAAAATTACTGTTACACAATGTGAGAATGAAGCTATGCTTGTCTTTTGCATGCTTATCCATCAGGGTTTATACTAGGGAGTTTTCTAGGCTTCCTACCTAGTGACAAATGCATATGGCTCACTATCTTAGACAGTTTATATGATAGAATTATAGTTTAATGTGTGTTGATTTTTTTTAACAAGGTAAATTTGAAGCCAAACTTTTTTACTATATTTCTATGATATGACTGCCTGGATTAGTCCATTAACACAACCTTTGATGTTTTTATGTATCATTGCCATAATCATGTGTATCCAATGAAATACCAAAAACAATCAAAGGCAGAATAAAGTATTTGCATTAAAAGGAACGATAAAGATTAACTTTAAATCAATTGATCTTATTGAATGCTATAAAATGAATATCATAAAAAACATAAAATATAACATGAACAGTTACAAAAAATGAATTTGATATTCCTTTAACCTAAAATATTTATATAGTTTAGATATGATATAGGTATTTTTTGCAAAACAATTTTCTAAATTGTAAAAAAAAAAAAAAAAAAAGTTATTTATATTATTAATTTAAAGACTTAACAGGTAATGGATATTTTCAATGCTACTGCTCATGAGGTTGTTACTGACATAATATAAAAAAATATATACAGTACCATTTATTTTCACAGTATCTTGGGCTCATCATGGTAAAACAATGCTTTTCAGAATAAAAAAAAAACCTGGGTCTAATCCAAAAAATTGTTGAACAATTTGAGATGGTTGTTTCGTTTTTAATTTCACATCTGTCATGTTAGTGTTTTGAGTTTTCCAAGTTTCTTCCCTTGTGATACATTTCACTATCCAAGAAAATAATTTAAAATGAATATTAAAAATGTTCCTCAACAGACTAAGGCTGTCCACTGAATTGTTTCAAAGTTAAATTACCCTGATCCTTGATTTATTAATCATAAAAAAACTTTTTAACTACATACAAAAAAACTTAAAAATTCAAAAGTACAGTAAGTTTTAAGTTGCTTAGGTATTCTTTGGATTATTTTTAACAATGATCCTTACATTAGGAGGTTATTGCTTTTGAAACTGTTTCCAAATTAAATTAACTATTTCTGAACATGGAGAATAAACTAGCAACTGTCGAAATATTTACTGTTCTAAATGATTCATAGTATATCTAAGCAAAGTATCATTCTTGTCTAATATTAATAATATATGTGAGTTAACAAAGAGAAACTTCACACTCAAAAAACAGGAAAGAAAAAATATGTGAATAAAATTGCATAAAGTATTTTACAAAATGAGTGTCATAGTTTAGAAAATATTTTACGATAAAAATATACATTAATAAATATAGCTTTTGATATGAGAATCATTATAGAACTTTTTCAAATTTAGCAAAAGGATACATTCAACAGGTAAATCTGAGCCTTCTATTTTATTGACATATTCTAATAGTTCCCAATTCGCAGGCTTAAACTCCTGAACAACTTCGATATTTGCAAATTGAGGATCCCCATCATCAGCTAGTTTATTAAGCGTGTCTTTTGTGCCAAATAAGATCAAGGCTATTTCATCTTTAGACTCTGAAAAGATCTTTAAAGAAATGAAAACAAGTAAAATTATATAATATACAAGAGAATAATTAAACATAATATATTATTGGGAGAGTAAAAACCAATGAAATCTTTGACAAAATTACATATTTACCTTTCTCTGAATAATCATATTAACACAGAGTTTGGCACTAGCCAAGTCCCATAATTCATCTTTTTCTTTTTGTTCTGAGTGACCAACATCTAAAACAATTGCAATAGCTTCCTAAAAATAGTTAAATTTTTCATTAAACTAACAGAGTAAATTTTTAACTGTAAACTATTAAATGTAAATAAAAGCTGAATTAAAACCTTAAAAAAATATTATAACAGGCATATTAAATGTAGAGACAATTGGTAATCTTCTTATATTTTTGATGAAATTACGATGGCCATACTCAAGATTTAAATAAGAGAAAGTATTAACTAATTCAGTTCAGGATTTAACTGTATTAACACACTTTTAATTGTACAAATTTACCTTGGATTTAATAAATATATTGGAAAATCATAAACAATGATTTACTAAATGTATTGGACAATCAAACAATTATTTCTATAGATTAGGTGAACAGTTTATGAATAATTTTGATCTAGAATTAAAAAGCAGGTTTTGAAAACCAAAACAGCATGAAAAGCAAAAGGAGAGCAGAAGCTTATGTTTAAAAAAATGGATGCAAAATAAATTAACATTCACAGTTTGTTTGTTCCAGAATATTATTTAAATCAAAGACTAAATAGCTACAACTATTTATGTTTATTTTTTATGACATATGGTTGATAGAAAATGTTCCACAAAAGCATAGGAGTAAAAACAAATAATAATACAGCACAGGAGCAACAGAACAAATTAAAACACAAACAAGAAGTTAAATTGACAAGAAATTGTAGATTTTCTCTAGCTTTCTACAGCTAATATAAAGGTTTATAATCATTAGTGGATGTTTAGGATTCATTATTTGATTTCTTTTGAATAAAACACAGCTTGGGAAAGAATATTCTGATTTTTTTCAAATAGCTAACAAGACAGTCATGTTTGGTTTAAAGTTTGAAAGTGGCAACTATATTCTGTCTTGGAACTTGAAAACTTTTCTAGTTTTTCCTCAAGTTTTATGCTTAGCATGCTTATTTTGAAGTTGTTGCTTATAATCATTTTTCTAATTGAAACAAAAGGACACTCCCACTGAGAAAATTGTGATACTTTTTTAAAATAGAAAATCAGCCGTTTCAATTACATATATATTACAATGATATGGAGAGAAAAAGAAAACAAAATGAAAAAATAAAGTGGAGAATAACATTTTCCAAAGTTAAAAATACAAGATTCTTTTTACAAATTTTAAGTCATTGGTAATTTGTATGTCATGATAATGTGATTGCCTGAATTGCTAAGATTTCAATCAGAAAATATGACATTTCCAATTTTTCATCCTTCAGTTATTTTAACCAAAATGATACTGCAATATAAAATTTATAGGAAACAAATAACATTAATTATTCATCACACCAAGTTAAAAGAACAAACTAAGAGTTATCACTTAAAAAAATTCTAATAAAGCAAGTCCAGCAATTGCCAATTCATAAATTTGATAGGAACTAAATTTAAATTTTAAAAGTCATTTGAGAAAATAAAGGCCTAAAATGTAATGAGATACAATAGTATTTAAGTAACTACTCTGTTATAAAACAGCAATTTTGTTGCA
The DNA here is from genome assembly GCA_026290005.1 of Latrodectus geometricus. Classification (NCBI taxonomy): domain Eukaryota; kingdom Metazoa; phylum Arthropoda; class Arachnida; order Araneae; family Theridiidae; genus Latrodectus; species Latrodectus geometricus. The sequence continues at coordinate 1,959 of JAPDSC010097314.1, read as the reverse complement.
GCCAAATGGAAAAGATTTTTGAAGGAAAGTAATAAATTTGTCATTTAATAGTTATTTATTTATTTTCTTTTAATTTTTTCATATGCAATAATTAACCAGGACTTTCAGTTAAAAGTGAATTATGAACCACTACAGATATCCAAGTCCAAGGTGGGATTCAAACCCACAAACTGTTGATGCAAAGAAAAGAGTGATAATCACATTTGGCTACCATTTCAATATAAAAATTTTTGGAGATGTCCAATAAAGTTATAATAGCTAAAGTGGAAGTCTAATAGTTGTAAATTTAAAATCTCACCTTCTAACTAAGGTATTTAAGCTTTTCTTGAAAAAAGTATTTGCTAATACATATAAGTAATGAATTTATATTTATTCATTTTATGGAGTTCATAAACTTTTCTACATTTTTCTTTAGCTAAAAATTCTTCTATTTTATAGTTTTACTTATGTTTTCAATAATAATAAGCATTACATAACTTATTTGTTTATAAAATATTTATTACATATGACTACAAAAAGACAGGTGTCAATATTTATTACATATGATCCAAAAGACAGGTGTTCATAACAAAATAACAAAAGTACTATAAGATTAGTAAGCCAAATTATACAATACTATTTAATATGGAAAATGTAATGCATCAGGCATAAGTACGAAAGTACATTTATAGATCTTCCAACTCATACAGTAATATTTGTTAAGCATTTTATTTTTAAATTAAAAATATTTTTACTGTACATTAATACAAAATATGACACTTCACTTACAATTTTTCAAAACTATAATTTTAACATATTAAAAAAATTTATTCAAGACAACTAGATCTTTATGAACTAACTTACTATAAAGTCACAACATGGACATAAGTGGCAATGACATATCATTCATGTCTACTGAGTTTCCTATATATAAGAAAATCTGGTACTTATATATTAGTTTACCACAGCTTTTTTGAGCGGATTGAATTTTAAAGAAATTCACTTAAATCAGAAAATTTTCTAATTATAAGTATACTTTTCATAAAAATAAGGTGAAAATGCGCTTTAGGTCCCCTACTCTGCCAACTTGGCGAAAGTGTGCTGTAAGTCCCGTACTTGGCGGGTTTTCAAAAACGCTGTTGCCATGGCGATAATGGAATACGATTTTAAACGGTTTTAAACTAATTAACAACCAATGAAAATGACCAATTTTTCAAACTGAAACTAATTAACAACCAATGAAAATGCTAAAAGAAAAAACCAATTAATGAGCATGCGCGAAAAAGCCCAAATTATTTGCTCCGGGGTTGCTATAAAGAGCTCATTAGTTACAAAAACGTCCGATTTACCACGCTTGGTGCATTTATCGCCAAGTTGGCAGAGTAGAGGACCTAAAGCGCAGATTAACGAAAAATAATTTTTTAGTAAAAGAAACTTTCTAACTATAGATAAAGTGTTGATTCTACTTTAAGTTTTGGCACGAAATTAGCTACAATGACACTAATATGAAATTACTGAAGATTCTACAAAATATATTTCAATGTACAATCAGTAGCATTATTATAAAGAACTGTATTATTTGAATTTTTTTTTTTTGGCTTTATATTGCACACTATAATAAATGCTGAACTGCTAAAAGTTTAGGCAAGAGACTTCACATAGTAATCTCATATAATCTAAATATCCTTGAATATTGAACACAATGAAGGTCTCCTGAAGATAAGACACTTTGTTGGCAAGCAAAACAGTAGGGACATGTTACAAGAAAAATTCATCCTAGAAATAGTAAACAGAGCCTAGAAATGAATGTACGAAGTATATATGAACCAACATATGTTGTAAAACTGTCAAGGTATATCAGAAATATCTCACTGAGCTGTTTATTTCTAATTATTTACATTATCAAATTGAACAAAATTATAAATAAAATGCTTTAAAACATTATATATCTTATTTATATTCATCTTAATTGTATAATCA
>JAPDSC010097313.1:4871-37042 GCA_026290005.1 Latrodectus geometricus | reverse complement strand
CGTGCATATATAGACATTATTGAAAGGCAGCATAATTTTTACTTAAAATTAAATAATTATTCAATCACAATAATAAACTTGACATTATTCACTTAAGAGTATAATTGAACAAATTCATTTTATTTCAATGAGAATACATTAACAGCAGAATTAAGGCATCAGTCACTTTAATGGCAAGTACAATTTATATGAAAGTAACTTTTTAATTTCATTATATATAAGTTCTATATTTTTAGAATTTTCCTAAAAGCTAATGAATATTGATTTAACAGCATTTCAGACAGTTTGAAATAACTATATTCACAAATATAATTTCATAAACCTATAATCATGGGCTAGTGATAATTTTGATAGCAAATATAAAATTGTTAGTTACATTATTGTCTCAAAGCTTTCTTAATGCTAATTTATATCTGGCATGTTTATGCATAAATACAAGGTAAGACAACTGTGGCAAGAATGATTGTGCATTTTAGTGAAACTCAAATAATCCAAAGAGATGATTTATCAATGAAAAGATATTGCATGATAGTCAATGACTATCAAAGGATCAATCAAATATTACAAATCTAAATTATCATTTGACAGTTGTTGAATTATATGCTTTTGTAGAGTTAAAAAACATTTTTTCCTGCTTTGAGTTTATGATCATAATAATAAAATATTACATTATAGAAAACTGAATAATGAATGTTATAAGCCTGCTACAAATATAAGTGGATTAACAATTGTTTCTTATGTAGATATGACTATTATTCTATTATTCATTCCATATATATATATATAACTTGATATCAAAAATTATTTATTAAGCAGGTAGATTATTAAGCGATAGGAAAAATAAAATCAAGTTAAGAGAAGAATATTCATCTTTCTGATTGATTGAACTCAATACAACATTGGAAGACACGTGACAGAAGATAATTTCTTCTTTTATCTGAATTTAATAGAACACAATGAGCACAGTACGATCAATTGAGTAGGCATAATAAATTGTTTAAAGAGAGAAGTACATTCTTTTATCTAAAAAACGAGAAACTAGGTCTATTCTAGTAAGATTGCTATCTATATGACAATACTTATATCTTATCAACAGAAAAAAAGTATAACTTTTAAATACTCAATATCAAAAATCACTCTAATATAAAGAAAAATCAATTTTTACAAATCTGCAGTTGATGCTTTTAATTAAATGACAAAAAAGACTCAATAAATTCTATCTCTAGACTTTGCCGATTTAAATTTTTACTTTTTATAATATGTGTGACAGGAGACAATTTCTTCACTTCAGTGAATATTTACTTCTCTGAACTGTGATTTAGCCCCGATGAATGTATGGATAATAGAAAAGGAATTAAATTGGAAATAACAATAACTTTATTTTGGATATTTCTAACAAGCTCCAAAAGAGATTTCATCAAAGTTCCCTTGTATTAAAAGTTCTATATAATCACAATATTAAATTGATTTATTAATTTTTGTGACACTGATTCTTATACACATAAACAATGCTAAATAAATGCATGCATATAGGTAATACAATGTAAAATATTTACGAAAATTGTAGAAAATGTGTTAGAGGAACAAGCCTTGAAAAACTTAATAAATTAATCACCTGTGAATTTTGCAAAAATACAAATAATTTGTCATAAAATGTTTAGTTTAATACATTTATTTCATAATGAACACTATTGGAAAATAGTTTATTAAACACAAAATATTTAAAAACTGAATTTCATTTATTTTAACTCATTCAGAGGAGTGACTCCTCATTGGGTTTATTTGATTTCAATGAAATTACTGTTGTATTATGAAAAATAGTTTAAAAAATGTTACACAAAAGATAAATAAATGTGAATCAAAATTGTACTAAATTACATAACAAAAAGTTATACTTTATGTTACCTAAAAGTAAGCTTTCTGTTTTATTTATAATAATTCAATAAGTGACAACTCATTGTAGTTATAAATATACAGAATATACTGTAATGCCAGTGTTAAATATAGCATGCATTTACTTTATGCAAGTATTAAATATAGGATGCACTTACTTTATGCAAGTATTAAATATAAATATGAAAACAAATTAAGTGAAGATAATTAATCATTACATCCATATTGTTAAGATTAAGCTCATCAAAAATACAAATAAGATAAATATTATTTTTTAAGAATAAAATGGGAAAAAATTACTTTTTCTTCAATACTGCCACCAGAAGATTTAGCATAAATATTTTTCATGCTACTATTTAAAATATCATCAATACCATTCTGATTACCAACTTCTTCTTTTTTGTTTTGTAATTTAGAGTTACTCTGAAAAAACAATATTCTTATATATATATATATATATATATTAAACACTTACATTGTATGAGAAAAACAAAGGTGAATATAAATGCATGCCAATCATATTTTAATTTGAAGTCATAGTAATTATACATTAATTATAGACTTAAAGAGACTGACTTCAATTATCATGATATTTAATACTTTTATTAATGAAAAATAAAAATGCTATTCTATATATCAACATAGGTACATTTTTTATATGGAAGAATTAGTTCAATTTAAACAAATTAAATAAAAGAAAATGGTCTTTATAAAAACTGAATAATTTTCTGCAAATAAAGAGCATTTTTTAAAAAATTTCAGTAGCTTAAATTTGTGTGAAATATATGCAATTTTAAAAGAAAATGGTCTTTGTCAATACTAATATAATATACATAATAACATATTTTCTTATACTTTATCTTCGAATTCTGTAACTAAAAATATAAATAGTTAAGTATACTACTAATGAATGTTTTTAAGTGATAGATTTTTTTTAAAGATAAACTTAAAAAACTACTGAACTACAGAAAAATGCTTTGAGAAATTAATTGCAAAATTACAATTTTTTCTTAAGTTATCTTAATAATTTCATTGAAATTATTGTGAAGGGAAAATGCTAACTATTATTAAAAATTTGCGAAAATATATTTTTTATTATTTTTAAATTGAAAGAGAAAAAACAGAAGTGAAAACAAATCACATATATTAAAAAGAAATATTCAGCAAAAATATATTTGTTTCTTTTCCCTTAAAAAGTAAAAGGATATAATTTTCTAAGTTAAAAAATGAAAATCAGTCTTAATACTTCATGTAATACTTCATTACAAATAATGTAAAGAATTGATGGTAAAAAAAAAAAATAAATATTAAATTTTTATCCATTTTTTAAACTTTATTTTCAATATTTTATAAGAAAATTCTTTAAATACATGGTTTTTGAAAAGCCACACATTTATGTACTAAAATAACAAAATAAATCTCAGATATATATAAATACTAATTAAATTTGAGCTACTCACCTTGAAAGGATTATTTTGTGGAGATGATTTTGAAATGATAGATAAATTGGTAGTAGGATAAGATTCGTTATGGCTTATATCTAAAATATAAAAAATATGGTTATGGTGATGCATATAAATTGTTAATATGCAAAAAATTAGCAACTTTTTTCTCACTATTAAAACAATGCTTAAAATTTGAGATAATAATTCTTCACAAAAAATCTATATATTATCATAACCTATTTTTGCTAATAATTCTGGAAAAATAAATGCACATTATTTTATTTTCTGTGAATTTGAAAAGTTTTTTGAATTAAAAATCTTAGAAAGCCGTGAAACAAAATTAATTAAGTTGATTCTTCATATTTTATATGCAAATATCAAAATAAAATCAACCATTTTTTCTTTATTGATATTATGACAGATTCAAAACAGCATATTCTCAAAATTTTTGACAGTTAAATTAACACTGAATACTGATGGGTAGCTAATTGTTTAAGGAAAGTTATAGTACTTAGCACTAAGAAAAATTTCCTTAATGTATCAAGTTATTCAAACTTGCAAATATATGCACAAATAATACTATTTATTTTTATCAAAAAACTTAAATAATGAAATAAAAAATGTTGAAATAAAATGTAAAATGCTTTTATTTGGAGTAAAATATACATAGGAATCAATTATTACAAGATGGTATCATTGATAATGAAATATATCCAGTGTATTATTAAATCAATGGAATAGGTTACATCATTTAAGGTACTTATTTTCAATATAAAAATTTGAAAAAATGCTAAAATATTTAATTTTCATTATGTATATAAAATCTTGATTAGTACCTAAAGTTTCATCACCACCTTCACTTATTCTCCCAGATTGATTCTTTACTCTTGATAATGGTTTAGGTTTCAACAAAGGACCTTCATTTGTTTGAGAGCTATTTGAGTAAAATAAAAAACCTATATAGAACATGTATGACATGTTTTAAATTTATTAATTATGTAATTAATTTTATACTGTGTAGTTGGAAATACATTTAATTTTAATGACTGCATATAAAATGTAATCGTTACACAACTTGTTTAAATTGATTTGCCATGCAAAATAGCAAACCAATTTAAATAAAGTGAGGATAAATATAATTTAAATAAAGAAGGAGTAACAAAATTATATAGTTAAATATTTCCTTCAAACTACTTGATCATTTACCTGCATTAAAAACAAAATATATAAAAGCAAAATACAATTTATTATATAAATCGTTTTTTAAATTTAATACAATGTAAAAAAGCTTTTTGTAGGAATAGCAATGAAATAATTCTCGTTTTATGTGAAATAATATATAACTTAAATTATATAATTCAAATATTAGTACTTAAAACCTAATTTCTTTATAAAGTTATGTAAAAGGAAACCTGTCCAAAAGTGAGGTAGTTGATAGGAGTGACTGCGAGAACTCTTCGGATGGCAACAATTCCCCATCTTCTTCATCTTGAACTTCATGTTCTTGAGATAATTTATTGTTCATAACTTCTCCTAATCGTTCAGCAAGAGCAATACGATGTCTTTGAGTTGCATAACGAATAGCACCTTGAACAACAGTAGGATTAGGCATCAATTCTGCAATATCTAGTGCTCGATACTCACGGTCAGATCTTGTGGCTAACTATAAAACAATATTAAAGTTATTTTACATTAAGCAAAACAAACTAAAATGCTTGTGTTTAATAAATATTATAAATAAAATAAATTAAATATATGTAGATACATCAAGAGGTATTGAAAATGTAAAACACATAAAAAAAGTATAACTTATTTTTAATTTTTTTTTCCATTGGATACAAAATCGAAAACAGCACTTTGAAGCTTCAAAATGGCGAGCATCAGACGCTAGCTGTTGGACTGATCTGGGAAAGAATGCTTCAAATATCATTTGGGGGTGCGCCACATGTGTAAGGAAACTAGTAAATGGCAATACGAAATGAGTAAAAGATATCATTTTCACAGGGAGTTTTGAGTGGGAAGTGATCTATAAATAGATCACTGGGCAGTAATGGGTTAATGCAAGTTGGTCACTACATTTATGAAAATTATAACTATATTGACAGTTTTGATTTTATAGGCAGGGATAGTTGAGCTGAAGATTGATTAGTATATAAAAGTTAAATCATCCTTCTAATTATAAATCACAATATTTTACAAAATAGGAAATATTCTAAAATAAAAAATACTGATAAAAAGTTAATTGATCTGTTAGAATATAATAAAGTACACATTCTAATTTTTAGTTCTAATCAGCACATAGCAGAAATTTTATTTTCTAAGAATAATAATAAAAGGAATTCAAGAATTTTTAAAAATCATGTTCAAAATTACATATAATATTTTTAGAAATACTCATTTTAAAATATCCAACTATTCGAATGTAGTGAATGTATGCTATATACAAGTTCAGCAATATTTCATTTAAATAGTCCCTTAATTTTATTCTCTTAATTATTTAAATATTTTTCTTATGAAATAACAAATTGGGTTTATATCTATTTCAATAGGAAATTCAAAGAAATTTTCTCCAAGAGATCAACACTTAAATTTGAATCTAATCTTACACAAGCAAGAATTATAGTTTCATAAATTTTGGTTTACACACATTTTAAGTAATCTTACTATGAAACTTCAATTAACCCTCCTTTTTTTGAGTTTGACTTATGGAGTACTATTAGTGTTTAAATTTGTTATTCTAGTTATGACTAATCAAGGAGAATAGTTGTTTTTTCCTCTCATAAAATTTAGGAAAAATTTATGTAAACAAAATTCATGCTTACTAATTTCATTTTAATTTGCTGGAAAAAATGCAGTTACAATAGAAAAAATTAAGAAATGAGGGGGGGGGGGAAACGACCTGTAGAGAAAAAAACGCTTCTTATTTCCCTTTATTCTACATGATAAATACAAAAATTAATCTGATTTCAAAATTTAATAATATTTAAACTTAAAATGAAATTTATAGAAAGAATGGTCAATTTAATGTTGTTTGTAAAACAAATTGAAGATAGAATACTTCCACTCAAAAAGTAGAGTAAAAAAATATCCCTAATTTAATCAATTATAACCACGAAAAATATATTTGGTAATATATCTATTTAAATTTCTTAATAGCCAAAAGTATCAAATACCATGATATTTTTGGTTATTATTATTTTTTTGTAAAGAAATACTGGCCATGATTTATTTAATATATTGGAAAATTGTGATTATAGTCCAAAATTTATAGGAAAAATGAAATCTATACAGTTTGATTTGATTTAATGTAATAAATATATACTATGTTCCTAATGATCCTACACTGTTTTTTAATGCTTTTAATAATTTATGATAGATTTAATAAACTAAAAATAAAAAACTTTAATTCAAAATGCTAATTAAAATAAAACCAATTAAAATTATTAAAAACATATTAACAAATTAAGTAACTTTTTTGAAATGCAAACTTTACTCAGTAGATTGAAGTAAATTACATTGCAAGCTATGGCCAATGAAATACATTAACTATTTTTTTTTTATTTAGCAGTGTATGAATTCTGTACAATAGATAAAAAGCGACATTAACTTAAAATCTAGGTATTAAGAATTCACTTTAACCAATTTTTAATTTTAACAAGCCCAATTGGGTAAAAAAGAAAGTGACCATAAAGTGTAAATCAAATTTTGATATTTTAACACAAAATTTTTGTAGTAAGAGTTCGAGTTGCAATGTTATGTATTTAAAGCTCTTACTCATACATATACTAGTTCCTAGTAATTATAAGAAATTAATGTTTCTTATAGTAATCTTCGTATAGCAACTCTATGAGTATCATTTATTATAGAAAAACAAGAAGTGATAAAAAAAAATGTCATGAATACAATTAAAAAAATAATGAATTTCACAGTTTTTTCAACTTTGAAACTTAGAAAGTGTACAATAAATTTAGAAAAGAAATTTATTTTTAGGATAGGATTGATAGTTTTACAATATAGTAAACACAAATAAAAGATATTAAATTATTTTTTAATTTACAAAAAATATTAATTTTTTTTAGCTAATTTTAAAACTCCATAAATGATAAATTATACTAACTGCAAACATTTTCAATAAAACATTCATCCATTTCTTCTCTATGCTACTGAATTCTGAATCAACGTCAAATCCATTTTTCATCAAAGTATCCAGACACTTGTGAGCCATAGAATACCTCAGATTTTCTTCCTATAAATCATACCACAGTCTCATTTTAATGTGTTATTATTGAAACATTTTATGTGAAGAATAATACTATTATTTATTAGTTAATCATAATTGAAGTTTAATAACTTTTAATTTAATGATCAATTTTAAAAATGAAGATTTTCTAAACTTAATTTTCAAATTAATATATGTATATAAATAATGTATCAACTAACTTCTAATTTTCCCTTATCTGTTGACATTTCACAGAAAGGTAAAGAAAAAGGCAAAACTGAGATTGTTGGCCTGGGTAATAAAGCAGGATAACGAGATCCCTTGCATAAAATACACCTGAAATATAAAAAATAAAGAAAATTAATAAAACTAATGAAAAATAAAATTTTACGACCCAGCCTTTATAGTAACAAATGAATGAATCCAGTATGATTTGTACGAACACTAAACTCCTAATACTACAATTAATTACAATTTATTTGATTTCTTCAAATGTATGGAATAACTAAAAAAAAAAAAATATTTTCTGGAAAGTTTTTTTTTTATTTAGTTCTATTATATTTCTATTTATTATTGAAATATGCTAATTGGATGAACATAGTTAAAAGACATAATTAAATATATATATTTAATTTAATTATCATTTAATTTTAATAACAAAGTACAGATTTTTAATGAAAGAATTAAATTATAAACAAGGCATAAGAAAAATTTAATCAAGACTTTCTTTAAGAAAAAATTAACTTCAAAAACTCTAGTTTCAAACTAGAGGGTCATAGAAATTTATTAAAATGCCATTTTGTTTAAATTTATGATTTTTTATATTTAGAATTTTATGACCAATTTTGAATTACATAAATCCTATAACAAGCATGATTGGTATTTTGAATAATTATTACTATTATTATTTTATATATTATATTAATTCTAAATTTATATTTATTTAAAATGAATATAATAAACATATCTGTAAAACAAAAATCTCAAACTTCTTTGCTAAAACAGAAAATTCAGTAAAATTTTCTGTTTTTATAACAAGCATTCAGCAATCAGTTATGATTTAATAAGTTGCTTTTAAATCACAGTTAAAAATATTATTTGAAAAGTCCTCATAATATTAAATAATGGCTTACATTTATTAATATGAATAATAATATCATTTGATTATATAATTAAGTAACAGTGCAAATTATTCATAAACAGATAAATATTTACTACATAACTAATAATTAGTATCTTTAAAAGTTTTAGTTTTATTTGAGCCTTTCTGCTTAAAGATTAAGGAGAGAGGAGAGAGAGAAAAAAAAACTGTTTTGTGTGTATGTGTAAATCTAACGGATTTATATCATACCTCAAACATTTTTAATTAATTTTGATTTATGATACTTTGAAACAAATTTAAATAAATGAGATTGAACTGAGTTCATGCAATAAAAATTACGAAAAGTATTTTCTATGTTAAGGCTTGAATGACTTTCTTTTTATATTAGATATATTGCTTTAAAGTTCAAGCTCATTGGCAATAAAATTACATTAAAAAATCTTTCTAATTTAACATGAACTAAATAATATAAAGGTTAATATTTTTTGTTGTTTTTATTATGGAGTTTTAAGTAACTAAAAACTAAGCATTAGCGAATCACTAGCAAAATAAATCTGTAAAAATATTAATAAAATTTTATTCAAAACAAAACATTCTTTCTTACGTTTTCTGTTTTGTAATTGAAATTTATAATATGTCTGCAAAATTATCAAAATATAAATTTATATGAAATCAAAAAACAAATATTTTTTAAAATATTGCATTACATTTGTTTATGTTTATTCTTTTTTGCAACTGTTTCTAAAAAATTAACATATCTAACAAAATTAAAACTATCATCAATTTTATTTTACTTTAAAACTGATATGACAGTTATCTTTGAGGAGCTAAAAAATTATTTTGTTTTTAAATGACTATTTTAGGTGTATTGCATAATAAACAAATTGTTTAATGCATTAATTTTTACTAAACTTTCTTCCAAAACTTGTCACTATATAATTAACACTACAAATTTATGCTTATTTAATTTTTAATTATTGATTACTCATTTTTGCTAATTTTGAAGAATCACTTCCAAAGATTAAAACAATGTCACAAGTTGTTGATTACAACCAACCTTGGAACGAAAATGAATCCAATAAGTTTCAGGATAATTTCATTACATTATCATGTAATCAAGGAATAAGATATGATTTAAATAGGAAAATATTATGGGTAAAAGTTATAACATGAACTACTGAAAAATCTTACTTCAGAGTAATACATATCATAATAGTGTGAAGATTCTCTTGGGTGATTTAGATTTAACTTTATGATAAGAGAAGAAAAAAATATTTTACATGAAATACATTATTCTAAGTATAGTATAATAAATAATGAAGAGAGCTAAGTTCAATTCATATTACCATTAAAGATAATACTCTTGTTAAATGGGAATTTCTTGTACAACATTTATTAAGCATGAAAGTTAAGTACTGTATTTTCCTGTATATGAACCGCAGTGTAGCATTATCAGCAAGAACTTTTTTCAAATTAAAGGAAAAAAGTGTTGCATAATCCACATTTTTTTAATAACTTTTAAAACCAGGTTAAATATACTTTAAAAATAAAATATATTTATTTTATTAATAATTAAAAGAAAGAACTGGACTTTGTTTAAACTGTGCTTTGGATACATTTTTCCTTTCGTACTGCACATGCTTTGTTTTTACTCTTACATTAAAAATTTTTTTGCCATTTTATTTGCCTGATCTATAACCTTCAGTTTAAAATCTACTGTTGACTAATATGCTTTCACTTCCATATGACAATATATGAACTTGAATGTTTTTAGTACAAAACAGCTTATGTCAAAACAAAATGCAAAATGATATTTTTCAATTGCAACTGTAATATCTTTTCGAGGAACTAATTTTGTTTTTGAAAGTAACTGGGCAGAGCTGATTACAGCTGAAATAAACCAGCAGAGTCAGGGCAACATCTGCAATTTGATAAAATATACATGGCATCGCTTTCAAAATTTATGATATATATCCATGATGGCATATAATATGCACAACAAAATTAAAAACTTTTTTAACACATAGCACACTTATATACAGGAAAATATGGTAATAAAACAGAAGTATGTTAGAAATTATACCTGATTTCTTGCTTTATTTCTGAAAGACCAATAACAAAATATGTATCTGATTTTCCTTTTAACTGAAAAAGAAGAACATGATGAAAATCAAGACAGTACCTAATATAATATAAATTAATTTATTTTTTAAAACTATCATTTTGTAATATTTATTCTTTATAAAAGCATATACCTTTTAAATATAAGTAGTTTTTCTTTTATTTGAAACATTGATTTGATTTTTATAAACTTTAGAAAATAAAATATTACCCAAGAAATATAAAATTATAGCTATTACATCTAAATATGAAAACTCAATAGTAGAAATAAATACATAAAATGTAATATATTTATAATTAGAACAAGATATAAAATATATACTTAACTTGATAAATAAATAAATATAAATACAAAAATTTATAACATTTTTCTTAAATAGGTTATAAAAAGACTTTCTTTATGACATAAGGAGACTTAATATATAATTTAAATAAATGAAAAATTAAAACAAATTTATACATTCACATTATTAATTATGATTTGGTATGTTTGTTCTACGGTCACTTTTTCCAAATGAAAGCTAATTTAGTTGCTAACTGCAGTTTAAAGTTGATACTGAACTACTACAAACAACCATGCCTTAGATGAGAATGAAAGTCACTTAGTATTGTTAAGAGCATTAACCATTCAGCTGCCAACTCAGTTAATTAAGTATAGTAAAATATCACTTTAAGATTGATAAAAAAAAATAAATAAAAAAGGTTATTTATTTTTTATATCAATTAAATAGTGAATTTTCTTTTAAGCAACTTAATATATAATTCAAAAACCACTTAATTTATAGCCAAATAATTACATAATACAGCAAATGAAAAAATAATAAATAATTTAATTATATTTATATTTTCAATAGGAAATACATAAAGGCTATTTAAATAGCTCTTGGAATCATACAATTAAAAAGAAAATATAATTTGATTAAGTTTATAATGGTTAATTTATATATTTTAAGAATCTATACTTAGACACAATATTCAATGATATTTTAATCATACAAATAATATTGCATCATAAAAAAAGAACATTTTGCAAGGAAAATATTATTGAAAATATGATTAAAGCACTTACATTTGATGATGTGTCAGCTATTGGTATCCATTTAGAACCACAAGATACATTTAAAAGGTAAATTAAACCAGAAGTATCAACAACACAAGGATTACCTTCATCAGTAAAACTATAAAAAATCATTTTCAAAAATATTTTATGAGAATTAAAAAAAAATTTATTATTTTACACGAATAAGCTTTTCCTCCAAAGTGTTATACTTATGAACTTATACTTAGTATAATGTGCTTATATATAATAAATGAATTTCTAACTTAAGCTCATGATATTATTATTTTTACAAATATTAAAAAAATAATAATTTTTTTTTTTAAATTTAAGATTTTGTACAATATTTTTATTTATTACAAAAGTTTCATTTATACATACCTGCAACTATTTTTTTTATGAATTTGAGTTAAATTTTTTAGGCCCATTTATATCAATTTTCCCACGTAGCATAGTTGTTTATGCTACTTTAAAATACCTACTATTTTTGCTTTTAAAAAAGTAGTTTATGTGAAAATGGCATTAGAATGATATGCAATATAGTTTGAAGTATATGAAAATACTTTCTATTCATAATTAAAAGGTACTTTTCTTTTAAATAAACACATATGTACTAAATTTTAAGCCATGAGAAAAGGGTCAAGTACTAAGTAAAGGTTTCAAAATATGATTTTTAGTTACAGATTGAAAATGAAACATGATATAAATGTTACTGATTTTCAAATAGAAGAGAATTATAAAATTTAACTACAATAATTAAAAAACTGTATTTGTTAGGAACACTTATGCCTAAACGACTGGCACATTTCTGTATCAGTTTTTGGACTAAAAAGTAATTGCAATACTAATGAAAAACAAAATAAAATATTATAATGTTGATTATAATATTCAATTGAAATAAGCCAAATTACTAACTTTTGAAAAATTTATAAGACATATGTCCAGGTTAAAATGCCTTCTACAATTTGTTTGATATTTTCTAGTCTTCTTTTTTTTTAATATTAATAATTGAACTTAAGAAATATGAATGAATATCTAGTACTCTTGGTTAATTTTCATAAATATAAAATTATGCATTACAATTTCAATAGAAAAATACTAGTTGACAAAAAAAATATTTCAAGTAACAAGAAAAATTAAATGAAATATTTAAAATGTATTAAAAAACATGTAATCTTACCCAAGCCAACTTAAAAATGCTTTTGAATTTAGAGGAACAAAACATTCTTTTGTAACACATTGACTTCCAAGTTTAACCTTAACAATCATTATATTCAAGCACTGATCATTTCCAGTTCCTATGAATAAAAGTACCAAATAAACATGAAATTTATTAATTCACTTATTAGCAGATACTTTTTTGGATGTAATATATATGATTCACATTTTCTACAATACTTAAAATAATCTTTTCACAAAGCATATTTTATAGTAAAAAATCTAAGAACTATAATCTAATTAAATAAGTATAAAATAATAAAAAATATTTAAGTTAAATAATTTGGAAATTAAAAAATTCTTGAGGGGAGGGGGAGGTACAGAATGCTTTATTATAATTCTTAGAAAGTAATTTTTTAAAAAAATGATATGAAAGTTTCATAGTGATCAGATTACATACTAATAGAGTTATGGTTATGATTTTTAAACAAGAAATACTATTTCATTAATTTATAACTTAGCATGTTTCTTGATTGTTAAAAATGTGAATACATTGATATAAACATGAATTGGAATAATAATTTATGGAAACAATTTAATGAGTTTGTATTTTTTCACACTAATAATTTCAAGCCGATAGTATGTTAATACTCAGGAATTCTTATCCAACATGTAAAAGGTTTGGTCTACTACTCTAAAATCTTTTATGCACCCATGAACCAATTTGAGTAAGACTTACTGTTCATGGTGCTTCTTAATTAACTTTAAGCATTCACCTCTTGATGAAAATCCAACTCATAAAATACTAAACTGAAAGCCAAAGAGTTGATCATCCAATTTAACTTGGCCAATAGGTAAAGGTACCAAAAATAATTAATGGTATTTGGTTGTTAGTCATATCATTTTCAGTTGAGGTTCTATTTTCAAGTATTTTGTACTATGTACTGACAAACAATTTAAAAAGAGAATGAAATCAACAAATTTTTAAGTTCAAACCTGAATTTTTTTCTACTGAGGATTACATTAAGTAATTTCCTTTGTATTTTTATGTTTCATCTTGTATTTTGGTGTTGAATTTTTATTTGATGCTAATATTATTTTATATTGCTTTAAATATTCAGCAACTTATGAAACATTTAATTCAGTTTATTTGTCTTAATTTATGCAACCAGCTTTGATTTATAAAATAAGTATGGATAATAAGAATCAGTACTATAAAATGTAAATAATTAAACACTTATGCTTTGTGGTTTTAATGTTTAACATTTTTTTTTTTTACACATAATATTAACTTAGCATGACAATGCTTTCCTACACATAGTTGTAAAATTATAGGAAATCATTTTTGCATGCATCTTATATTAAATATAAAACTGCATAAATGAGTTAAAAAGTTCTAGACTATTAGAATTGGATAATGTTTATATAATATGACAAAGATTGGATACTATTGACATATATAATATCATTGTTGAGCAGTTTTATTATTACTTACAGAAAAAAGAGGATGCAAATTTTAAATACTAATTTAATTAGTAAAAGAAATTTTAAATATTTGATTTCATAATTCAATAATTTCATGATTAAAACTATATTAAACTAATTTCTATATCAATAAATGTTTTCTATAAATTGTATAATATTTTCTGGAAAAGGGATTTATAATTTTAAATGATAGAAAAATAGTCAAAATCTGAAGGCACATATAAATAACAGATTGCAGTCAAACAATTGCTCAGTCTGATAAATAATGTAAAGAAACTAATTTTTGTTTGATACACATAATTTCAACCACTTATTTCTATATTAACAGAAGAGGAAGAAAACACTTAATTTCAACCACTTATTCTATATTAACAGAAGAGAAAGAAAACAAATCTAAAAGTAATGAATGAAAAATTATCTCTTTGAAGGTATAGCTCATAAAAATATTGTCAAATATTAATTATTTATTTGATTTAGAAAATATTTAGACACATGGTTACAGTTGCCAGTCACAACAAGACTTATAAAATATTAAAGAGGTACAAATAAAATATGAACTGCCATAAATTATATGTATATTAAGAAAGATGACAATGCAAGGGTTCAGATTTATTAAAAGCGATTTGAACATATTAAATAGGTTGTGGTCACAATGTCTTCAAAGTGAAATAATACTTATAGGAATAGCAGGTCAATTAACTTCTGCTTAGTCCCAGGTTATAAACCTTGAAAACCCATTGACTGTTTCCATCTAACTAGTAGAGCAACTCTGAGTCAGGTACAGGGAAGTACTATGCAACAATACTATGAAATTATAGATTAAGAAAAATTGGCATGTATGCAGAGTACTTACAAACATAATGTACAAACAATCTAAAACTGATAAGATTACATTTATAGAAAGATGAAAACTTGAATAATGCTTTTTCCAATTAAATTTTTGATGCTATTAGTTTTAAAGATTAATTGTACAAGATAAATATTTTCTTTTTTATATTAATAACTATTATCATATTTCTCTATAAATAAAGAGTAAATTTATTTATTTTAAAAATAAATTTCATTTAGAATAAAATAAGTATATTTTAGTTTTATACTTGAATACATTTAGAATATACTTGATATGTGCAACAATTTAAAACTAAAATAGCAAATGGTTTCTTAATATCCTGTTTACAGAGCAAGTAATTTGAAATGAATGGTTTCTTTGTATTATATATATATAAAAATATATATATAATATATATATATATATATATTTAATATATTAATACAGTTAATATTTTAAACATAAATTAGATGAATTTTACTATTTTTTTTATAAGGACTACTAAAATGACACATAAGTAGTTTAGAATTATTATCAGGCACAAAAATTCTGTGTTATTTTTTTCTTCTAACAACTGAATCTAATTAAATTTGCTAGAGAAATTATATTATATTAAGAGGGATAACACATATAATACAAAATATACAATTAACACAAATATTAACTTTTGTTTTTATAAAACTGTTAGATATTTTTTTAATCATTTTTTAAAATTCTTCAATTTTAAAAGTAGAATTAATAATAAAATTTTACCTAGTCCTTTGTGGTAAACAATAAGCAATTGATTATTCCTAGCAGAGCAACATACAACAGGTCCAGGTAGTGAAAATATTTCCCATTGAACACCACTAATCGAAAATAAGCGAACAAACTTTTTATCTGTAATGCATACTGCAAAACCTTCTCCTAATGCTATAGCCTTAAAATAAACATTATCTCATTTATTTACAAGTATTTTAAAATTGCAAAACTAAAAAAGGGAATATAGTAAATGAAAATAAGTTGAAAAAATACCCATGAAATTTTAATAAGATATAATATCTACATTTATATCTTATATTTTAATAAGATATAAGATATAAATGTATAAATCATTTTTACATTTTGTGAGCACATTTGCAATCATATAACAATGTACTCTGAACAAGAAAGATAATTTTAAGCATAAAAGTGGACAGTGGTCACATTAATGCGACTGGATTATGCACACTAATATTATAAATATGTATTAACTTCTTTATAGATAATGATTTAAATGCTATTGTTTTTAAAATTGATTTTTACCTACCTCTATTTCTTCATTTTCAGGCATTTCCACAACCCACTCTTTATTAGAATCCCAGGTACCAAAATGCAAGCATTCTAATTTGCTATAAAAATGTATAGTAATAAAATGAATATCTAAAATTAACTATTTAACTGCCTACAAAAAGATAAATAAATAGAGTATGTTACATTGGAAAAATAAGATTTAACTAAAAAATAAATATGCTTATAATTATTAATGCATTAATACCTATTTCTTGAAAGATGCTTATTTTAAAAAATTATCTCCAATTTATATATATATATATATATATATATATATATATATATAAATAAATAAATTATTAATATATATATAAAAAAATTTGCAAATTAAATAAAATTTCTAGGTTATTTGCTTAAAAAATAAGCATTATACATTAATCACAAATACCTTTGCACAGTATTATTTCTTTATATCAATGCATAATGCATTTTTTATAATATCACTGTTATTCCTAAAATAATCAGTTTTAATAAATAAAAAAATGTCGTATTATCTTAGAGGTTGAATATATACAAAATACAAACAAATAATCTCATATTTCATTTTTTCATTGATAATAAAATATACACAATTTTCTTCATATTTTAAGGACATAAAAAATATGTGTATGAACCTTAACCTGTAACTATAACAATAACTTAAAAATATTTACAATGTTTAAAAATTAAATTTTCATCAAACAGAAAAGTTCTCCAAATATGATTTGGTAATAAAAAAACCATTCCATTTTAGTATTTTAAAATTATAAAATGCAAGATAAAATTAAGCATTATGATACGCATAACATTTTACTACTTTTTTAAGACAAATGAATCTTTATAAAGCCAAAAATATTTAATTAAAATATTTACCTGGTATTATCTTCTAGTTTTGGACAACCTAATAACAATGCTTCAGATGAAAGTGAGGCTAAAGTGTGATTTCTAGTATTTGTTAAGTGCAAAGGATGATAAATATAAGAATCATGAAATTCCACATCAATAGAATTCTCTTCTTCTGTATTATAACATCTTATTACTCCAATATTATTCCACAACTAAAATAAAATTTTTGAATCAAACAATTATATTATATCTAAAGTGTTAAGATACACTTTAGCATTTAAAGTTTAAAAGAATATGAAGTGTAAAATTATGGACTTAGTGTAAAAACAGAAGCTATTCATGATTTGAAAATTAAGATTGAAAGATGTTAATTTAATAAGCTTATAAAAATATCATCTTTTAGCACAAAGAATCATTAACACTACAATTAATATAACTGTATAGAAAGGAAATTTGCTATTCATTTAGTAAAAAATAAAGATGAAAATTAATTCTTGTAATTCTTACATTTAAAATTATAATTCTAAATTTGAAATACATTGATATTATCATTACATAATTAATAATTAAACAACTTAACCTACAGAATTAACCTATAAAGCAGAATAAAAAGATATTTATCAGAAAAAAATTTTTCAATAATTGATTTTTTTAAAATTATTATATAATCAACTTTTGAAATTTAAATAAAACATTATGAAACAAATTAATAACTATCTTTCATTTAAAAAAAAAAAAAAAAAACTATTTATTTTTAACTTATCAAGAAGAATTTATTATTTAAATTTATTTTCTAATGTAAGAAAGCAATTATATAACTATAGAAAAGTTAAATAGAAACATGATTCACTGAACCAGTGAATGTATATTACTAAACACAAATGGTTTACCACTAATGGGATTTTGTATAAATATATGCATAATTGTATCTTTTTTTTTTCTTTTTTTTAAATGAATGAAGTTTTAAAAGAAAAAGTATGAAGAAAATGACTATCAATGAAATAAATTATACTAAGTGCATGCACAGATTAAAATCTGTAAGCCTATTAATGATAAGCAATTATGCATTTTATTTTAAATCAGTAGCTAGTAAAAAATTTGACTCAAAAATTAATGGATAAGAGCAGATTTGGTACAAAAAATTGCTCTCAGTGAAGCTATATACAAATACACGTATACCAATTTTATTATATTCACAATTTATTTTCCTGTTTAACGAATGAAGAAATAAGAATGATTGTATGATGTTTCATTTCCTTTGTCGCTCTTGAACAACTTTTGCCATTTGAAGAGTAATTGTACTGGGATCTAAAGTTTAAGCTAAATTCAAACTTTTACAATTATACACAACTAAGAATCAAACTCCTAATATTGTGAATTTAAAGACCACCGCAGATAATATTATTGAGAGCAAAAATTATGCTAATGGAACTATATGGCAATCTCTGTCAGAGAGGGGGAATGAAATGTATGTAATGAAAGTTTTTCATTGAAAATATAATGTTAGAAAGAAGTATAACAAAAAAATTTCAATTAAATATCTGATGAAATTTTAACAAAAGCAGAGGCTTATAAGAATTTTATAAGTTAAATATTACAAAAATAAAAAATATATATATAGCAAAATTTATGTATATTTATAGATAAAAAGTGCTTCACAAAAATATTCAATACATGATTTAGTTTGCTACATAATTGATTAAATTCCATTATATAGCTTTTTTTTTATATATAATACATGCATTTTTTAAGTACATATTTAAATGGAATATAAATATAATTCTAGTAGTTATTGCAAACTCAGCTTTATTTTGCCTTCTCTCCACACATTTTTCTTTATATTCAATTTTGTTTCTCAATAAACAATGATTAGTAATAAATATATTACATAGCAATTAAATAGAGAGTAACAGTTTTTATTAAAAAAAATAAACTTCC
Source organism: Latrodectus geometricus (assembly GCA_026290005.1). NCBI lineage: Eukaryota > Metazoa > Arthropoda > Arachnida > Araneae > Theridiidae > Latrodectus > Latrodectus geometricus. The sequence goes on along the minus strand of JAPDSC010097313.1, from coordinate 17,659 downwards.
TCAGAATAAATGATTATTAAAGAAAAAGTTAAAATTATTTTATCCTATTTCTTCAAAGCTAATATAATTTTTAGTTTGGTTTAATTGGTAATAAACAGTTAAATTTTGCACAATGACTTACTAAAATGAGAGCATTGCATTTTAATGAAGTAGAAACAATACATGTTGAGGAGTTTTTTAAGTCATCAAATTCAGATATTTTTTATTATAACCTGAACATCATCTTAATTGGCTGCCTTGGTTAACTTGGTTAGAAATTCATTATAAATAATAAATGGATAAAACCTGCTCAGAAACATTAGATAACACTCACATACAAATGGCAATTTTTATTAAAAAAAAATGGCAAATAAGAAAAAGTAAAGCAGAACAAACTAGAAGATTGTTTAAATACGTTCATTTTACACTTACCTTATAACATATGTATGCATTCACATAAAATTTAAAAATAAAATTAAATCTTCATATATTTATCTTATATATTGTATATACCTCATATATATTGTCTTTTTTATTTTAATTTTAGTTAAAAGATTTTATCTTTTTGATTTTTACCCAATTAATTTTGAAATATTTTGCCTTTTGCCCTTTTGATGCCAGAAAACAATTTTATGCTCACCTCCCTTTTATTCCCTGATGAGTATTTTTAGTTTAAAATTATATCTAAAAAATGAATTTTTATTTTATCATTAATTTTTTTTAACTATTTATCATATCATATATAATTAATCACAAATTATAGAGTAATAATATCATGGGCATGGGTTGGTTAGGTTTTCTGGGGCCCAGTCCAAAGAGAATATGCTGCTTCAAAACTTAAGTTTTAAGAAAGTTACCTTTTCTTGATATATTAATTTTTAAAAACTCAAACAATATTAAAAACATTACAAAAAACAAAAATATTTGTACACATTTATAGTTTAAAATCCTAATACAAAATGAAGAAAAAAAATATTATTACAAAATTTAAAGCAGAAGAAATATAAAATTTAAATAAATCGTAAAAAAAATATTGCTTTCAAAAAAGCAAAAAGGTTTCTGTGAAATGGGCCCATCAAATCAAATACTGTTAAAAAAAATTGTTTTAAAAAATGTCAAACTATAAAAGTTAAAATCAGAACATAAAATATTATAAACAGTAAATGGTTTGTCACACATTTCACATCAAGGATTTCGTCTCTCTAAAACCAATGTCTATGTGTGAAACATGTGTCCGATACATCAAGCAAACTTGCCTTCATATGGGACATATGTGTACTCTGTAATGGCAAAACTAACAATGAGGTATGGAAATATGGTATGCAGTTTATTGGCAAGTTGCATGTTCGATGATTCCTGCCAAAAAAAGAGAATAAAAAAACTCTTTCTTATGTCAGAGATTGGAATCTAAGATAAAATTAGATCTGATGCAGTGCTGTCAGCTGTATCTGCTCTTATTTCCATCAAGACTTACATGGCTTGGTATCCAACAAAATAAATTATAAATCATTTGCATAGCTAATGAATAACACATGATCAGAATTCAACTTAGCAATTTCGTATACACTGAAATTAATGTAAATGCTTGACTTCAACATAACTAAATTGATATTTAATTTTAATATTCAGAAAATGTCTACCCTAGATAATGTGAATAATTTATTAATTTCCTTTTAAACGTAATGTGTGTGCAATATATATATATATATATATATATATATATATATACAATTTAAAATAAATAAATGTTACTTATTTCTTTATTTCTATATAAATTTCTTACTTATTTCTTTATTTCTATCAAAATATGGATTCTAAATAAATTTACTTTAAGTTATATTGAGATTACAGACAGAAACATTAATGGTTTAATTGATTTTTTAATTGGAATTTTAAATACTTTATTGATAACTGAAACAAAATAAGAGCAGTAGCTACATACAACTTTAAAATCTAATTTTAAATCAATATTTATTGATATAAATATTGGAATTTTCAATTATTTAATATATGTTATTTTCTACAACCTTTAGAAATTAACATCAAAGCACTTTACATTTCATCACCAGAACTTAAATAAAGTAAATAAGTTAATTGAATAAGGTTTTGATGGTGAATTAAGAAAAATTAATATTTCTTAGATTCATATTATTAGTCAGATAATTTTAAACAGACAAATTCAGACAACTGTTTTCAAATGTAATCATCATTGATGATACTTTCATTACAATATTTTTTATATTTACAATATTTTTAAAGATTAAGAAAATTGTAAAAAAAATGATGGAGGTCTGAATATACGATATTTAAAAACAAAATATATTAATTTTAAAAACCATTTAAAAACAACTAAGTATGTAATTTTAAAAATACATATTAAGGTTTTTACTTTTATTGAGTTAGCAACAAGATTTCAATTTCATTTTTTTTTTTTTTTTAGATGATCACACTGGAAATAATTTAGAAAATGCCATTTTTTCACTCATTAGATAAAAAATACATGTAAAAACATAAATATGGTTATTTATTTTTAATATTAGTACAATAGTGTATAAAAAGGCTCACTACAAAGAAAATAAAAAATATCTATTAAAAGGTATGAAATAAAAATGTATTGCAATTTGAAAGGATTCAAAAAATAACAAATATTGCAATTTCCAGAAAAAATACCTGGAATTTATTTTTAAAAGTTAAAACTTCTCAGCATTGTCTACTAATACAACATTTATGAGCAGTTTAAATTTATTTTATTGAAATTTGTAAATTGGAATGAAATTTAGTAAAAACATTGTCAATACCAGAGTAAAAAATGTTAAAATTAAATCTCAAGACAAAGAAATTGTATAGCAAGATATACGTGATAAACTAATAGACTTGGCTTTTTTTAGATTTTAATTAGATCATCATTAGCTAAATCTTTTTAATATGGATAGTGATGAATCAGATTTTGAAGGTTTCATATGATATATAATTTTTAACAATAAAATATACTGAAATTTCTTTTTCCTTCAAATTAAAATCTCTTCATAGTAACTTTTTTTTTTTAGAAAATAACAAGTATTGTATGTATCAATTTGTTTTAGTAATAATAAATATATTCAAAAGTTTAAACATATATTTTCAGCATTTCTCAGTTATCATTTAATTTTGAGTGAAGTTCTTGTTTCATGCATGTTTAACATATTTGTTATACTATTAGTTATAAAACACAAGTCAAAATTTAATGATTATGATGCTCACAGTGATGTCAGTTGAAATTCTCTATTTAATCCAATGTTTTCCTATAGAAATGCAATAATTTTTAATGACTGTAATTCATTGTTTATAAAATAAATAAACATTTACAATGAACAGAGCAATAAAATTCTCACATACCATAAATCTGTGTTCCAAATTGACAGGCGTAGAGCTTGGTTGGAATGCTGTTTGAACAGGTGCCTTAGGAGCTTCAACAACTTGTATTTTTGGTTCTACGATTTCACTTTTAACAGATGCTGTCTCAAGAGCTGAGATTGAATCTTCTGGAAATATTTTAGGATCTAAAGAAGCTTTGATGGCACCAATATCAAAAGCTGGAAAAATAAAAAAGAAAGTATAAGAATTAAAAGAGTTTTGAAGAAAAAATATTTAAGAAAATCAAAACAACTTGAATCAATTTACTCCAATTTCCAAAAATAAAATAACTTACATTATTCCAGTACATAAATTCACATGACAAATATATTTTAACATAACTATATTAAAATTAATAAAAATTAAAGAATTTTTCACCATTATCTTCATCATCATCATCATTGTCATCTTCATCAGCAAATTCATCTATAAACTTATTAGTTGAAGATACAGCTGCATTATTTGTTAACTACAAAATGAGAAAAATAAAATTTATGCATATATAATATGAACAATCATATTGACTATAATTTACTATACTTCAAGCAAAAATGAAAAATTTGATATCATTTTTAATCAGAATATTACAAATTCCATTTGAATTATAGATTTAACAAGAAAATACTTTAAATTTAATCAAGTATCTAAGAATTAAATGCAAAGAAATAAATTTTAAATATTCTTATAAAATTTATAAATAAAATAAAAAGCAAACAAACTTGTTTATATATGCACTAAATTTATAATTTGAAAATTCTTTATAAAAATGCCAAAATAATTTGCAAACATGAATTTTATATTTGAAATATTGAATTTACCTAGAAATTTCAAAAATATGCATTCTTACTTTTATAACAAATATAAAAGGAATTAAGATTTATTAAAATTGAAGAATTTTTGAAGTAATATTTTACTACAAAACCTATTTTTTTTTTATTTTTTATGATGCATAATTGCATGAAATTTTTCTATGGAAAATTCAACGAAAATAGTTTTATATTCTTATAATCACATGTATGGCTGCCTTTACTTTACATAAAAATTATCTATTATCAATATTAGAAAATGTCAATGAAATCAAAACAGCCATTTAAAAGTTTATTTGAAATAATTGAAAAAGTAAAAGGGCATGTACTAGGGTATTCAGATGTAATAGGAAATTTTTTCATTGTAGATTGCTGGCAAAATAAGAAGAGACATTAAAAAAATTTTTTATAAAAAATCAAATATAAATAAAAAGTGTAAATGAGCAGTAAATTTTATACATATGAAAAACGAGTTGAAATCAAGTAAAATAAAGAATTTCTTTCACTGTTTTATGAATGGAAAATTAAGTTTAAAAAATTGATTATTTAATAACAAATTTGAATATATCAATCTTATTTTCTAGTGTAAGGAAACATAAAACATACTTGATCAGATGTTGAATTTAATGGACCAGTATAGAGACCCATTTGACCCTATAATGAAAACATTTCTCTTTAGTTTAAATAAATATATTACACAGCATAAAATCTTTATCAGGCTTCAGAGCTTTAAGTAATAATTTGAACTCTAAATATAATTTAAATAAACTTATATGTACTTCCATATCACAGAAAACAAGATCTTTGCCAGAGGGATTCCATTTTAAGGCACACACTGCAATTTCCTTTTCATGTGGCTTTCTAAAATAAATTTTTAGAATTAATAAAGAAATTTAAGAAATGGGTTTGATAATATTTTTAAACAAGAAACACATGATAAGTAAATACAGGAGTATTTAATACAATATTAATATCTATATAGTTAAATAAAGCCTCTATAATCAAATTTATTTTGTTGCAATGAACAGGCTAAGCTAAGTATACAAAAAATAAACATTAAAGATGACATTATTATCTTTTCTTATACATATGATTTTAGCTATAGTGACTGATATATCAGCATTTGGCAGAGTAAAAATAGGCCATACAAACATACAAGTTAAAACAACTAACAAACAATATTAAAATATAAACTAAACCTAAAAATTTTAGTAGACAAGAAGGCCTATAACTTTATTCAAATCTTCCAATATCGATCATAAAGACTTCATCAATCGCACGATGAATAATCTAAAAAATGCTTAACATACATTATTTGGTCATTTTACATATGACACAATTTAGAAAAAAAATTTGAAATTAAAAATGCCACAAGTTTTTAAAAATTTCAATATCTTTCAAAAAATTTCTCTTTAAGTATTTTTCCTTAACTTGTACAACACCTTTATTTTCATTGCTCTTGTTTTAGGCATTTATAATTTATTGATTGATAAAGGATTTTCCTCTATGAAAATTGAAATGTATTCATCTTTTTTTTCTCTAGAAAATTAGCCAGTTTTTTTCCATGTATATCCCAATGAAAGGAAATCCATTGTATTGCATTATACTTTTTCAAGGTAAACAATCCTAGATTTTGCTAACTTTTAATTCTTTGAGGGGCTGAATAATCTGAGAATGCAATTGCTTAAATAGCTGAACTCAGGTCAAAGTATTTCAAAAGCTTCAATTTTTGACAAAATTTATTAAATAGATGCTTTAGTAGTTTCCATCTCAACTTCAAAAGGAATTAGATTTTTGAAACTAAATTAAAATAAATATGAAAGAATGGAAGAAGAAAAGCATTGAATGAATTTTAGTTTGTGAAAAGAAATACAAAAAAAAAAAGTAATGAAAAAACACAATTCATTCAAAATTTTTACGGAAAAGTATGATATTTAAATCAAAGTAGACTTATGAAGTTCAATATAAATTCAAAGAGTACATTTTATACTTCCACATCAATCTAGAACTTAGTGCATAGTCAATTTAATTCAATAAACCAGGCTAAACATAAATTTAATGAAAATCAACTGAACAAATAATAATTTTTGCATAAAAGTTTATAAAAGGACTATTCATGATTTGGGGTTGCCTTTCTGTATGCAGCAAATTCAATTAATCACTCAAAGAAGCATATAAATCATAAGTATGCTCTAGCAAATATTGTATTTGAAAAAAGTATTTTAATAATTTAAATATATAATGTAGCACTACCTGTTTCATTTCTAATGTGAAATAAATTTCAATACTTGATTAGAGTTCACATTTTCTAAAATAACACACACACACAAAATAGTAATTTCATTACATTTATTTAGACACATGAGTAAAAAAAAAAGAACCATCTTTATGTATTAAACCAGTGTAACATCAATTAATGTACTTTATATTAGAAGATAGAAAAGCATAATTAGAAATTACTTAACTGCAAGGTGATTAAGATACAAAACAACAAATCTAATAAGTATTTTCATGTCCCAGAAAATTTAACTAAAATATTTGCTTAATCAGAAAAGAAGCCAAAACTTCAAAAAAAGTCAACAAGCAATAAATTTCTAGGGTTTAAAATGGATTCTATTTAGTATTCAAACATTTTGCAATTAAAAGAATATCTTAACATAAAGTTGTTATAGACTTTATTTCTCTGACTTATAATAAATTGAAGAATTCGGTCTCTCATATTTTTCAGTTAATTCCTAATGCAATAAAAAACTAAAATGGAATAATTGACATAATAAACAAGTATTTAAAAGTGAAAATGTGTGTGTGATTTTTATATAATAAAATATCTCCCTTATTGAATAAACTTATTTAGTTCAAACACTCTAGGTTAAAAAATTTAAAATGCAAGATGAGTAGATAGTTTATACATGTATACAATTTTGCTTAATTAAAGAAATATGTAAGAATGAAATGAAATTATACAGTTTACTCATAAATGTTAAGAGACAAAACAAGATAATATGCAATAACAAGTACATTTAACTTAAAATACAGACAATATTTACAGGCATTAAAAAGGTGAGAACTTAAAGTTTTGATTAGTAAATGAAAAAATAGAACATGAAATATAACTTTAGAAAAAAAATATAAAGGAAATAATGAACCTGGAAACACATCGTTTGGTCTGAATATCCCATACAGCCATCTGACCATTCATTGATGCAGCAGCAATGTAATTTCCAAAAGGAGAATACACAGCAATGGAAATTGTCTAAAAATAGAAATCAAAGGAATAATAATCTTGGCAAAATTGAAAACAAATTAAAAAACATAAATATTTTAAACTTTTATTTATGATTTAGCAGTTTGAGTTGCTTGTTACTCAAATGATATTCTTTTATACGTAAAGGCTAAATGGATCAAGACTCACAAATTAAAGTGGATTTTGAGCTACAATAAACATTTAGGTTTAATTAAGAGTTAAATAAGCTATTAAAAAAGAGCACTAATCATTCAGCTATCAGCTTTCAAGACTAAGTAAAAATATGGAAATAAAATTTATAAAAATATAAATGCATAAGTATATCTTGAATGCAAGAACTTGAAAATGTGAAAGAAATAAAATGTAAAAATTAATTTACATTGAATTTGTATTATTGTGCAATTTAATTGGATTCTAAAAATCTAAATTATAAAGACATAGAAATTTGCATTTTCTTTGATAAACATTCACATGAAATGTCAAGTCTACAAGTCAAAGACTAAAAATTTAATTTAGATTAGAGGTGTTATTAAAAAATAATACGATATTTAAACACCAATATTAAGGCATCAAATTTTTAAAAATCAAATTTTCAAGAATTTTATATTATTCAAATTATGTGTTATTTTCATCGTGTGATGTTTAAAATTTAAATATAATAAGAAACTCTAAATTATAATTTTGAAATAAAAAAAAAATTATTTCTAAAACAAATCAATCCAAAAGACTAAATAATTACTCATCAGCATTTAATATTCAGGTGATTATATTAAAAAATCGTATTCCTGTTGAAAATTAATAAATGTTGATTTCTGATAACAATAAAATAATGTGTATTACCTGTTGCATACAAGCATCAGTAAGAGAGAATTGTACTTCCCATGATTGTCTGTTATAAAAACGAATTTCAGTTTCTACAGGAATAGCCAAAAACTAAAAAAAGAAAAATAATCAAACTGCTTGGTACAAAAAAAAAAAAAAAAAAAAAAAAAAAAGAATAATTTTTAAGTATTATATTTATAATAAGTTTAATAATGGTAATACTTTTTTTTCATTTTGAAAAAGAGTTAGTGTTTAAATTTTAACAGCATAAGTTGAAAATAAATAAAGTTATGTAACAATGGAATTATATGTAGCATTTTTAAAAGTAAAAGAAATAATAACATATATTTAGGAAATAACCAATATTACTTAGTAGTACAATATTTAAACTGCAGAATAGAAATTATAAACTCATTATTCATTGAAAAGAATTCAATGGACATGTAATTTTTCTATTAATTTTCAAAGTTTTAAATTCCCGATTTTTAAGAAAAGATAAAATGAAAAATAAACCCAAATATTATTACTTGATGCAAATGATTAAAATTGAGCTTTATGATATAATTTCATTACTTAAAAAAAATTATGTTAAATAAGAAACACAAAAGAGCTCTAAGAAATTGGTAATGACCTGATATTTTAAAACTATTTTTCAAGCTTTTGATGCTACTCACGTGCATTCAAACCAATAAAATTTTTGCAAGAAATTTTTTTTTCACATTTAAAATATTCATTAAAAACGACTATAATTAATTTTCTTCCTTATTTATAGATCACTAAAAAAATATAAGATCAATAGAAATCAATAAAAGAAAATTTAGTAACATTTCTACAAAACAGAAAATTAAGTAAAAAGCACAAGATCCAATAATCATTTTATATATATTTTTTTTATTATATATAAAACATACAAGAAAAGATGGTATCTTAAAGGAAGTTTCTAAAATTTTCTCTCATATATTAGCGTATTTAACTAATAAAATGAAATATTAATTTTAAAACTTAACACACACATATATATTACAACTAAATGAATAAAACCTAAAATATTAATAATTGTTTGTTAAATTACATGAAAAATTAATTATTATGCATCACAATTAAAAAGAACATATAATACAATCAGATATTCCTAACAAATAAGTTTAATTATTGTCCAACATTATGCATAATATATAAATACGAAAAAATAAAACTATTCAACAAAATATTGAAAAATTATATTTAAAATAATAAATCCATATGAGAAAAAACTTTCAGCTGCCAAAGATAGGTTGGAATATAATAAAATTTTTTGGAAGGATTTGATTCATCAGAGACTGTTGTGTCAATAGAAGAATGAACAAAAATTTAATAAACTAATACAATTTTTTTGCCTTAAATCTATCAATATAGCAACAAACTTTTATTTTATAAATAAATAAAAATTTAAAATTTCTTAATGGAATACAAAAAATATTATGTTATCTTTCCATTTGATAAATAGAATTATTTTTGTAAAAATAAATTGTTACAAGTATATAAATATTTTCTAAAAATCTGCCCTTTAAGAAGTATTCTATAAAAATTTTTTCTTTAATGATATTTTTATAAATATTAAAAAGTAAATTCCACATTAAAATCATATTATTCAATTTTAAAATTTTTATCAAAATAAAAAATCTAATTTGTTAAAAAATGTTAATAAAAATATGATTCTATACTTTATTTATATTATCTGCTATAAATTCTAGATTCATATTATTTATAGGGGAATTTTTAGAAAACTTTTTAAAGTTTATCAAATTATATTCACCATAATAAAATGAAAAAAAACTATTTCAAATTAGTTGAAACAAAATGTCAATATATGTGAATAGTTGAGTCACAATTTATATAAATTTAAATTATTCATATAATTCTGAAGTAACAAAAAACTTATTACTATGCTGAAAAAACTTTAAAAATTTTAATTCTTCTATAAGCTCTTTGGAATTACTTTAAGGTAATTTTTTTCAAAATTACATATTAAAATCTTTTTATAGAGAATTAATAAAAACACTTGCAGGTTGAAATAGAATTCAAAACAAGAGTATAACTATCAAAAATAGAGAATAAGCATCTTTTTGAAATATTTTCATGCATTTAAATTTTTTAAGAAAATTTAATTCAATTCCTAGAAACTTGCAAACTGAAAAATGCAACAGGTTTTGACAGATTTTAAAAAACATCTAGGAAATCCACAAATCTTGACTGTAATAAAAGCATTACACTAAATCCTACGAGCAGGTACAGGAGCCAACGATCTAAAACTATAAATTACTGCACCGGAATGGTTTCTTGCAATTTTATGACCTAACCTGATGAGTGCATCCAGAAATTTGCTTGGAATAACACTTGAAGCTCATGCTATATGGTTCATTCCCCTCCCCCAACCCATTTTTGATTGAAACATTTGTGTTTGAAATTGTGATATTGAAAAATAAAAAATTATTTTTGAAGTGAATAGAATTCAAATATTCGTTTTAGTGTATAGCTAGTGAAAGGTATGAATGGTGATTAATTGAATTTATATATTTTTTAATTAGAATTCTTTTATAATTGATTATTAGGTGAGTAATTTATATGCTATTCAATTATAACTGCTGCTGTAATTTATGTAATTTAATTAGCATTGTATAGAAATATTTGATATAGATAAATTTCGGTTTATCATGAGCTATAATTTCTGTTAGTAAAAAACCAAGTTTTCTAAAAAAATGTATTTTATTGATATAGCTTTATTGTCCAGTTATTTTCTTAGGTTAGATTGTGTTTTTAAGGTGGGTGTCATTACCTAATTAATTAGAAAGATGATTTGTCATAAAAATGTATGTTATTTACATTATTGATTACATTTTACTGTCCAGTTGTCTTCTATTCTAGAGTGTATTCACACTGATAAGTTTCTATTCTTTATTCTTATAACATTTTTGTAATAAATAAATACAAAATATTTTAAATTTTGACATTATAAATTTCAAAATAGCACAGGTTGCACAGAAGGTTCAAGATTGAACATAATCAAAATTTTAAACGTCGTATTTTGAGCAAAGAAAAGCAATTTAGTTTGTAGAGATATCTGTGCAGTGCTTGGCATGATAATTGGAAAGTGCCTCCAACCTATACCAGCTCGTAGGATTTTACGATGCATAATAATACAGATTAATTATAAATAAATCATCTAGAAAAGAAAAAGCATATTTGATTTAAATAGCATTTTGCATACATACTTGCCCATCAGGACTCCAGTCAAGTCTGCATAAGGTTGATGACGTACTAAAAAAATGTAGCTTTTATGTAATAAAATATTTACTTAAAAATAAAAGTTTAGATCTAAGTAATAGAAAAATAGGATATGAATTTTCATATCAATAGCTACAATAATTATTTTAAATAAATATATATGTAAAATTAAATTTTTTAGACATTATATTCCTTTACTATGTGTACAACAGCTATGACAAAATGAATATTTTTTCATTTAATTTAGGAGTTACTTGGTATTAAGCAAAAACTTTCCAAGCAATAAATTCTATTTTTCCATGACATTATATGATAACATATTATTTGTATAAATAATGCATAGAAAAGTGACAGAAATAAGTTTATATTTAGAAAAAAATAAATTTATAAATATTGCAATAAAAACAGATCTTAAAATGTATATTTTTTTCTTAGTTAAATTTACATCTATAAAATATTATTAGACTAAAATAAATGTGGACATTTACATTGCACAAAACAACCCTTTCTGATTAATAATTTCCAAATGCAACTGCTCAATAGGAGAAAAATAATTATAATGCAATAAAATTATGGAAAAAATGAGTACAATAAAAAAATAAGTAAATGTTATAATTATTCTTTTTCACTAAAAATAATTTTATAATTCCTATTAAATTATTTTCAATAAAATTAAATTAATAGAGGACCCATAAACCTTTGTAAGAAATTTGACTGAACAAATTTACACATTAAAATGTGCCAAATTATAAACGCAACAAATCTAAATCCTTGAAAATTAAAATGTGATTGCATGTTATAAGAAATGTATTTAGCAATAATAAAACTCACCATAAATCATTACTTTTTTTAAACAAATTGAGAGTTCTCATGCATTTCTGATCAGACAATGACCATATACGAACAGTACCATCACAGCTAGAGGATACCTGAAAATAGAAAAAAACCAACAAATTCAATTTTAATAAGCAAACATAATTATGTAAATTTATAATGTATGTATATTATGTTCAACATAAGCAATAATATATAATACTATATGTAGACTTAATTTGATATTTATTTTAAGAGCAAATTCCACAATTTTAAATAATATTATATTAATGAATATAAATTTTTCCTTTTAGAAAAATTCTTAAATACAAGACAAGAAAATGCAAAATGAATCTAATAAAATTAACTAGTTGCTTGAAAAATGTGAATAGTACTTTCAAAACCATAAAACTAAATAAACCAAATAAACAATCCATTAATAAAAGAAAGTATTTCAATAAAAATGT
>JAPDSC010097302.1:1878-12921 GCA_026290005.1 Latrodectus geometricus | reverse complement strand
GCACAGAAATCCCATAATTTAAAATTAAATCAATATCTTAATATTATAAAAAGTATTTATTTATTATCTCTCTCTTTCATTAATTAAAACTTAAATTTTTTTGTTTTTCTTTAATTTTTTTATGTAGGAAGAAATATATAATGCAAAAGAGAGAAGAGAGATGTTTCATAACAAACAAAAACGGAAATGAGTTTTACTAGTTTTTTAATGAAATATAGCAACAAAAACAATTATATGTAGAAATATGCATTAAAATTAAAAAATAGAGTGAATATTGCTAATAGTGTGCTCTATACCAACTAATATAAATAAATATCTATAGCTATTTAAGTATGTATAGATAATTTTCAGATTCTTCTAACATAAAATTTTGTTGAATAGCTTCATAACATAAAGATATTTTTCCAGATGTCAAAGTTTTGTGTTCCTTAATTTTAATTTTTAAAGTTATATTTTGTGTTTGAAAATAATTCAAAAATAAAATAAATAAGAGTAAAATATATAATTTTATTTAGTGAATTTTATTTCACATTGTATAATCTTAAAACTAATAGTAACTAATCATTACTATGATAGGTTAGATTAAAGATATAATTAAGATAATATTTAATTACACTTCTCTGACAGTAAAAGCTATGAAAATAAAATTAATTTTACACATGAATTCTTTAGTAAATATTTCTTGCATCAATTATTTATAGATCATTGTTTCACAAACCATAAACCAATCACTAGCAGACTTCACCTACGCTTTTCGTGAACACCTATATTAGTTTATGAAAAAAAAAACTTTTGAGGATGTTACGAAAACACAATGATTGTATCTAATTTTATGTGGGAGTACACTCTTTGAATTTAAATGTCATACTATTAGAGCTTCATTAAAATAACAATATTAAGGTATTTTGAAACTTGTTATTTCGGAAATTAGTATGACAAAAGAAAATAATGGATTATTTTAAGAGAAATGTTTTTAGAAAGCAAATATTGGGAATGAACAATATTTATTATTTTATGAAGTAAAAATAAATGTGTAAAATACGTTATAATTTTTAAATTTTAAAACTTTTAGCTCGTAATAAATAATAACTGGTAAGTAGATTGTTTATAATCTCATTTTAAGCAAAGATGAATGATAAATCGAAACTCTATTAATATGTCGGAAAAATCACAAGTAAATTTTTGTCCAGTAAATGTAAAAGTGTTAGCACATGAAGCTTATTACATGAATACATGAAGCTTCTTTTTAATGCTGATTAAAAGCTTTTATTCATAAACAAGGAAAATGTTATGAGAATTTAATAAAAAATGTGACAAACAGATTTTGTTTTGTTTGTAAAAAATTCCAAAAGTTGTCTCAAATGTAATTCTAGAGAGACTAATTTTGTAGTTAGACATTAGTAAGCATTTCAAATGATGAAAACATTTTAACCATTTCTTTGGTTACATAGATAAATATACAAGAAAATATATTTGATAAGTGACCACAATTTATTTTCTAAACTTCATATGTTCAGCAATTATATGAATCAAGAAAAATATATGATCAATTTAATACAATACTTTTCTTGTGTAAATGTAAAAATATGTATTTTTATTATTTACAGAAAATTAAAAGAATACGTTTCGTAAAGTAACGTGTAAAATTATAAATATAATATGTTAAAAGTGAGCTTTATACTTTAACTAGCATTTAAATAAATCACTTTTTATAAAAGTATATTATTCCTTTCATGTATTTTAAGAAAGGAAACCTAAACTGTTTACCAATTTCCCCAACTAAGCTATATGATTGTTCCAATCTGTTTAGGAAAAATAAAGGAATCACAGAGAAAAATTAAAAATTATCAAAAAAATAAAAATATATATACATATTTCGTGTATCTAATAGAATTTCATACCCAAAATAGTAAATTGTCTGATTAAATATAAACGCAAACATGAAAAATAAATTCATTTTTATTATATATTTTCCTACAACGCATTATATAATCCAATAAATAATGATTTCTTAATATACATTTATTACAAAATGTTTTGTCATTTTAATATTTTAGGAAATATTTAAACTAATTGTAATTGTTGTTAATTTCCCTACCTAGAATATTTTTTAACTTATTCCAAAAGTAATTTTGACAGGAAATTTCATGTTGTTGTTCTTCAATGGATAGTTGTAAAAATTTGATTCGACACACTTATAAAAAACTATCTAATCTGAACTAACTACATAAGCAGAAGATGTCTCGGTTTAGTACAAGTCGAAATTCAGTGTTATATAGACTGCCTAAAGTTGCATGAATAAGGAGTTCTTGATGCACAGCATAAAATATGTAATTTTCTTAATTGAATTTAATTTCTTTTTTAGGCAATAGAAAGAAAAAAAAAATTTTTGCAAAAAGATTTCATATTCATTAAGAGTTTTTAGCTAATTAGCACATTGGAAATCTATTTCCATTCTGGAATTTTATAAACAATAATATAAGTATATTATTTTAAGTTCAAAGAAATTTCAAAAATATTTCTTAAACATGATTTCTCCGAAAGTTAATGAAGAATACGGATCATTCATTATTATAAGATTAAAATATAAAAAAAATCATATTCAATTTAAAAATTATGTCACACAGCACACACATGCATCCATATGTGTGTGATTTTTCTTAGTTTAAGCAACAATGAAAATTTTCAGTAGATTGCCATGAAAATAGTGCAATGTTCTTAGGTGATCAATAAACTGAACAAAAAATTCAGTAGAAACATCATTCGTAAGAAAATGCCTGGATCAAAAGTGTGCGGAAGGCTAATTCAGCTCAAGATTACAATAACAGGAAGAATGAAGTCGCAGTTATCCTTTGCTGATTATTAGCTTTTCAAGAGCAATCAATGAGTTCTTTCGTTTGTTTAGGTTAAAAAATCATCTGGAAGACTTCACGCTCAGAAAAATGATCAGAAAGCTAGAGAAGTGGTACAGTGTCACCATTTTAGCTGAAAGATTAGGGATCAAAAGAAGTGTGGTATCAGACCGAAGAAAATAACTGGAATTAGTGGCAATTATAGAGGAGTAGTTGAGCTTACAGCTTCCAAACTCAGCAAACCCTATTGTTCAGCAACTGTGTGCAATATCACCAATTGGTTGGAGAGAGGTCGCATGACTTCATTCCAAGTACTATGATTTATTAACACCATTACACTCATTTTTCAGAATCATAATGCTAAATGGAGAGGTTGTTTTTCCTAATTTCAACAGATTCCGTAACCGGTGATCACTGTTATAAAGACGTGCTTATAATCTTAGGGTATACTGGATTGAACTTCGTTTTATCGGATTACGCAGTGCGGCTACATTAAATACTTGCTGTTCAGCAGGACTTGAAATTGGTATTATCACTGGAATGGATTTTCCTGCGTACTTCATTGATTTAAATAAAATAAATCATGTGGTTGATGTTTTGAAAAGGCATCACGACACGATTTATTTATCCAGGAAACACCCAATATTTAAAAAAAGGGCTGATTCAGGAATGGATACTCTACATCAAATGTCGTTCTAAAATGTGTCACTGATTAAGCAGAGCCTGTGCGATACAATTAATACAGTTGCTGTTGTACCAGAATGCATCTCTTTACCTAGATCTAAGTTTGATTGTACCAATTGTTAAGAAGCAGCCTGGTGAGAGTTTTAATAATTTAAAAGTTGAGGCTAAGCAGATGAGCTCCAAATACTTGACCTGACTTTCAGAGATATTATTTAACAGGAAGTACATTGTGACCACGAAATATTTAACGTGCTCCAGCCTCCTTTAGTGAACACGACACATATTCGGTTAAGAAGGGATTCAAACTTATCACCTTTTGGTAAAGATAATGGAGCAAAAACTAACCAGACCACCATGACCTAGAATTTATGCAGTTTATATTCTATATTATTGGATGTGTGGTTTTCTTCTTTGACGGACAAGCATACAACAATATTATCTAAATTAAATGCAACTTCTTTTTTTGCCTGATTCTATACTAAATACGATTTATTCATTTTTGTAATCCTATGCTTAATCCAAAGCTATGCTTCTTCTACTTTCAAGTTAAAAACTTTGTCTTTCATTGAATTTCACGTCTCTTTGATGATTTATTTATGTCTATTGTCAGTTTTTAGACAAAGAATAATTGTATTATTATTGTAAAATTTGTAATTATTGTAAATATTTATTATGTTTTAGTTTTTGATTTGTCTTTTCAACTCATTACATTATGTAGTTAAGAATGCGTTTAATTACTTTATTGCGCTAAGTGAACAGAAAATAATATTCATAACTTTTTAGGTATTTTTTAAAAAATAACATCTGAAAATATATAATCATGTAACAGAAATAAAACAGTTTTCTTAGAATGTAGTTAATAAATTAATCATTGTACATACAAATATATTGATAAATATTTAATTTCATTTTTTATCACATGGTAAGTTATTAAACTAATTTAGATTTAAGATTGTTTCTGACATTATCTAGTTAATATTGACTAATGCTAACATAAACATAACAATCTCTACATTGTATAAGTGGTATGTGATACATTCTAAACTAATGGAATATACGTGTGCAGAATACTGTGCAATTGAAGCAATACATACATAAATTAATTACTTTAATGTACCTTACAGTGGAATAATAATGCCATGCTTAGTTTGGATTGGCTTACATCTCTTACCTAATGGCTTGGTTATACAAGTACACTTGCAACTGATAATGTAATATAATATATTATTTAGAATTACAAATGAATGTTGCATTTATTAAAATATTGCTCATTCATTAAATCATTCATTATTTTATAAAGAAATCCACAATTTTGTAAGTTTTAAAAAATTGCATCTTTTTTGATTATATAAAAAAAGCCACATTTTTATACCTTTTAAAATATTACATTTTTAAAATAAATTAGTTTCCTCTCATATTAATTTATTTTATTCATTTATTAAATTACTATAAATTAATTTAAATATAAGTTAATTTCAATAAAAATAATATTTCGAAGTATACAAAACATCGAATCAAACTGTTTTCAAATAAAGAATTTTGAAAATGAAATTTCACATTGTTACTTTACAAATATGTATTTTAAGAAGTGAAAACTAATTCTATAGAAACTAATGCAATTATTCTGATAAAACTTTAGTTAATCAGTACATCCAACTAAATATTTTTCAAAACTTTAGACTTGTTATAAAATAGTTAAATTTCGTAAATTATAAATAGGAAACTTCGTAAAACTAACACATTTATGTAATATAAGTATTTATGTTCCAATAAAATTCAATAGTCTAATACAAATTTCATTTTTACACTTAAGTTATTAAATATTTACATAGATTGAAAATTAAAATCTTGAAGTTAAATTGGAATATATTTCGTGACCTTAAAAAGCATATGCACTTATTATTCTTATTTGTACTAAAATGGTTTTTTAATGAAAATGGTAATATTTTAAATAACTTCATTTTAAATATCCACACTTGCGAATGAGTTACATGCCTTATATATATAAAATGTTTCTTTTAATACTTTCCTGGCATAAAATTTTAAAAACATTTGTGTAGCTTGAATTCTACATGATTAGAAAACTATCATTAGTAAGGTGAATGATTGCATTTCATGCTGAATAAAGTAAATTTAAGAAATCTCAGATGTCTTTTAATATTTTAATAATGGCTAATTAATAATAACCGTTTAATAGGGAGTTCGATTTAAAGTGAAAAAAAATGAATTTAATTTTGGTAAAATTTTAAAGCTATATGTGATTTTTAATATATAACAATATAATTTATTTCAATTAAGAATAAAATTACTATTATACACCAATTTTAACTTTTGACCTTATTTTTCATCATGTATTTTAAAAAGAATTATCATAAATTTTGGCAGTAATAATCTTATTCAATTATGTAAATATTGCATTGAAAATAGATATACTTTCGTATCTTTTCATTGCAGCCATATCATACAAATAATTGCTTAAATATTTTTCATCTAGTAGCACAAAATATAAATACCAGTTCATTTTTTTCTTCTTTGGAACTGTTGTGATTTAGTAAGATAAAAAATAGTTTAATATAAAAGTAAATTATTTATTTTCCCTAGATCTGGCCCGTTCTACATGCCAATTTGATAAATAATATCTATAATAATAATCTATAAAATAAATTATAAAATATTGTTATTAAATTATAATATATATATATATATATATATATATATATATATATATATATATATATATCTGATATCTGTGTGTGTGCAAGTGTGAAAGACATTGCCAAATATGATGGAAATATATTTTCAAAACTCTTATTATTTCAAAATCACAATACCAATTTACATTTTATACATAAAAACAATACAAAATGAAATGAGTCTATAGTTAGGGAATAATATTATTATTTATAATTAATATTTAACAAATTTTGAATTTATATCTTATAACATTATCTTCCATTTATATAATATTACATTATATATCTTCGTCAAAAACATTATTCAATTTTTTAAATACGAAACTGTTTAACTATTGCATATTGATTTCTGATATGCAAAATATGTAATTACAGTGGAACATATTTTTCAAAAGAAAATATTCTTTGATACCGTTTTTGAATAACGGCAAATAATTATAAGGTCTTATAATAAATTGTACAAGACTCATATTAATAATAAGTTTAATGTGTTCATAAAACTTATTATATGCATTTAAACTAATTAATAAGTGTTTGTAAAATTAATAGATGTTACAAAGATTGTATTTAAAGTTTACCATGTAAAAGACAAATAATTAATCTATCACAACATTTTCTACTCACTTTAATGATAGTTGGAAACATTTATTACATTTTACTTACTGTCCAATCTGCTCAGTGTTTGGACACTTGCATTATATGTGATAGATTGGGACAGTAATGTAATTAATTTTCCTTGATAAATAATTAGGGTGTTTACTTCCCAAGGTATTGTACTCTCATCAGAGATTAATGCTGTTTAATATGATGTATATTTGACAAAATCTAAGAAAAGGAAGATCTTAAGATACAAGTCAAGTTAAGCAATTTACATAAAATTTTCGATTAAATTGTGAATAATACATTGCAGCTTTTATGAAGAAATGACTATCAAGAATTTATATAATAGTTATTACAAGACTACTTTTTTAAATTTAGATCATTTTTATAATGTTATTTGTAATATAAATACAAAAATGATTTAAACTACTAGTATACCTTCAAAATTGAAAATGTAAAGTTCACTTCATTTATATTAAATGTTAGTATTTTTATCTATTTCTCAATATTCTGACACTATTGTATTTGTTGATTACTTAATTTAAAATTTGTTGCTTTATTAATTGTTATAAAAATTATGCTTTATAATACGAATGCTTTTTATTCAGGTGTTTATTTATATACATTTTAAATTTTATATTATTAAGTAATGTTTTTATGTGGGTATTTACCACGATCGTTTTTTTTATTTTTCACTATTAACTTAAGGTGAAAGAATTGTTCGTCTAGTTTATTTAATTGAAATTGTTGTATTTGTAATTATTTATGTTTGAACTTCTGTAATTGTTTTTATAGAGCTTAATATTTTGTAATTATATTGGAAACATGTTTTGGACATTTTCTGAATATTCAATAAAAAAAGGTTGCAAACGTATCCATGTTCATTCGAGTTCTTGACATTCCTTTGTAGAAAAATGGTGTCAAAAATATAGTAAAAATATCTAAACATATTAATTAAAATAGTTAGAGTCTTAATAAATTTATTTATATATTTGTGTTATATGTTATAAAAATACATAAATAAATCTTAAGCTAAAGCTGGTTGTTTTTAAGAATTTACTAAAAATCAATTTTCTTTTAGTGTTTGCTCTAAAATACTAATGAATATTTCTACTTGCAACAACTATGAATAATTTGTTGCTTTCGTAGCAATATTATTAAATAATTATTTCTTAATTATTCTTGCAGCAACAACAGTGCATTACCTTTTTATTTACTAATTGATTCCCCTATAATTATATGAGTTAAATGCTTCCATTAATTGAATGAGAAATACTATTAAATGTAAATAAAAATATTAACACTATTTTACTATTTTTGAATCACAATATTTTTTAAATGATGATTGTAATAAAAATTTTCTTAATTATCTGAAATGAAATGTAATTAGTTTACTTTTATCTTAGAATAGTGACTTGATTCTCTAATATTTTGCTTTTCATGTGCTGATGTAAATGATTTTCTTCAGTGTGGGGGAAAAAAGGCACTAACATATATTTTTATGTAAAGGAATAGATTGTGAGGGGGGGGCACTATTTTTAGGTATTGTCTAAAAATAGTGTTGTATTTTTATTTTAGAAAATGTCTATAATAGTTATTTTAGATAGTGCCTAAAAATAGCCTCTATCTAAAATAAATATTAATGACATTTTCTAAATGTATTTTCATTAATGTTGCTATTTTTAAATTATTGAATAAACATATTAAAATTTACTTTTCTTTTAAATACAATGAAATTTTTTTAAAAACAACACAAAATTTGCAAAAAAAGGTAAAGTCATATGAAACTGAAATGAAATTGCAATTAAAATGAAATCAAATATTTTTATAGTGTAATAGATTTGTGAGAAAACTTTTTATAATTCCGATTATGCAACAATCAATGAACATTCTAGAATAAGTTAAAATAATTTAATATATTTCATTTAATTTTATTCCAAAAAATTACTTCTACACTTATTCATTATAATCAATATCACTTAAATATATTGTAAATGAAAAATCTTTCTTATAGATAAATAACATAATAAAATTTTACTGTATATTAAAGTATTAATTTTGTTTTATAGGAATGGCTCTAGAGCATCAAAGTGTTACTTAGAAATCTCACACAACTGTCAATCAAAAATGAGCTGGTGAACATTTTTCGCAAAATGAAGGCAAGAATGTCAAAATTTGATCTGGGTCGTTCATTAATAAAGTATTTCATTTAAGGATTAGCACCACATTTGAATAACTTTTGCTAATTTTTTAAATAATATTGTTTGATACATTGATTTCAAATTTGGTACGTTAAAGAAATTCTGTTTCATGCAATTTGGACTAAAGTAGAATTTATTTAGAAGGATTGCAATTTAATATTTTGAGATTAAATTTCAAAATTTAATTAATGCATATTTTAGAATTATATTAATTTTTTATTCATTATGATTGAAAGATCAACATGATTTTTAAAAAATAAATAGTTTACATTGGTCTGCACCGTATTAATTATTATAATTTAAATTATAAAATATTTACATAGATTGAAAATTAAAAGCTTGAAATTTAATTGGAATATATTTCGTTACCTTAAAAAACATATACATTTATTATTGTTAAATGTTCTAAAATGGTTTTTTAATGAAAATGGCAAAGCATTTTATATTATTTCATTTTAAATACCCACATTTGCGAATGAGTTACATGTTTTATATATATAAAATATTTCTTCTAATTCTTTCCTGACATAAAATATAAAAAAATATTTTCATGGCTTGAATTCTACATGATTAGATAACTATCATTAGTAAGGTGTATGTTAGTATTTCATGATCAATAATGTAAATTTAACACATTTCAGATGACTTTTAATATTTTAATAAGGGCTAATTGATAATAACCGTTTAATAGGGGCCTTAATAAAATTTTAAAGCTGTATAAGATTTTTAATATATTAGAATATAATTTATTTCAATCGAGAATTAAAATACCATTATAAACCAATTGTATTTTTTGACCTTATTTTTCATCGTGTATTTTAAAAAGAGTTATCATAAATTTTGGCTGAAATTTCTAATTCTATTAAGTAAATATTGCATTGATAATAAATATACTTTCGTATCTTTCCATTGCAGTCATATTATTTAAATATTTTTTTAAATATTTTTAATCCACTAACAGAAAATATAAAGGCCAGTTAATTTTTTTTCTTTTATTTTTCTTAATAAATGAACCAATATTAATGTATGATAAAACGAATATTAATATGTGATAATGAAATAATTTACTTCAATAATATTGCGCTAGATGAGTAAATAACAGTTTTCTCTATGACTAACGTATTTTCTGCTGTTTATTATGAAAATATTTTTAAAGAAACTTATATATTTTAAATTCTTATTTCTGTTTTATAAAAAATTTGTTTAAATCTCAAATTTTCCTTAAGTAATCCATGTATTTCTTATGTTGATGTTGTCGCCTTGTACCACCTAGGCTGGCAGTATCTGGTGCGCTACTTTACTTTTACAAATGAATTTATATTTAGTGAGGAGTCCAACTTATTCAGTACACACGTACCATAGGTACCCATTTATAGGGTATGCAATCATTCAAAACCCATTTATACAAAAAAGACGAAGGCAAGAGAAAAATCGAGAAAAAGATTCCATGTCCGAACAGTAATTCGAACCCTGTATCTCTCCATTCACAGTCAGGCACGCAGTCAACTGGTCAGGATGGGGGCATGATAATCTTATCAAAATGAGATAATTTTTAAAAGAATCTTACAATATTGAACATATTTATAATTCAATTTCTATCTTTACTTGGTAAATAACAACTTAAAGAAATGTAGCAACAAATGTATAAAATTGTAGTTATTTTGATAACCTTAGATATTGCTCAACGAAATTTTCCTTGCATTTTTATAAAGAAATATTTAAAACAATTATTTGTTTAAAAAAAAGTTTTTCTTGCGCAGTGAAAAGGACTTAAGTAACTATTTACTTCTAGTTTATACAGAAAATATCTTTTCAGTTTTAAGAAACAGTATTTTCATAAGAACTTTTTAAATTACTTTTCAACACATAAAAAATTGAGATTAAACGAGTACAATGCACAATTTTTTTTCACTGGTATCCAAACGTGCTTCCTTTGAAGAGTAATTATTTTAAGAATGTGTGTATTTATATATATATATATATATATATATATATATATATATATATATATAT
>JAPDSC010097298.1:0-53200 GCA_026290005.1 Latrodectus geometricus | reverse complement strand
TCTTCTGGAACCAATCTACCGTGTAAAAACAGACTTAGGTGTACTACATGCTTATAAATCCAAAATTCTTAATTACTTACATTTAAATTAATTTATTTGAAAAGATAAAACAACTTAAGTATAACGTAATATAACTTTTTATTAGACTTTTCTTTTTATCTTTATTTGCTTTTATCCTTTGATTTTTTTTGTATTTGATTATTTTTAGTTGGATTTTCTATACCTCCTATTTCCTTATACGATATTCATGATGTTGACACATATATAAGTTTTCCTGAATTTATTTTGTAGTCTGCTAATTTTAAAGGATGTTTATGTAAATATAGGAAATTCTGATCAGATATTTTTCGAAAATCTTAAAATACCAATACATAAACGTAACATTTTCTGTTAACTTTTCTTGTAGAAATTTAAACAATATATTATATTTAAAAATAGTCTAATTTATCGTTACAATTTCAACCAAATTCAAAAATTCTTTTTTATTCTAACATAATAAGTATAAATCTAACAAATGCTCGTCAAATTGAGTGACAATGTTTTTGAATATAAATAATACAAAAAAATTGCTATACACAACAATATCCATTATATTTTTCAAATGTCTTTATAATCCTAAAGATTTTATGATTTATATCTTTTGAAGAGTTTGAAATATAAATGAATAACTTAACGAAAAACTTATTTTTAAAAAGGACTTTTTAAATTCCTTGATTTCCGTGGTCATGAGAGGAGTGGGGAAACATTGTGATAGGATTTTGTGTATTTATCCGGATTGCATACAAAAAGATTTCTGGAAAAATTAACAAATAACTAAAAGTTCATACTCGATAGCAGTATACATTTAAAAAACATTAGATACGTTAAAGATAAGAAAAAAAGTAATTCAAAGTCCGATTGCTTTATTATAAAAGTTTTTAAACTTACTTAAATGTAAAATATTCATTGAGAAAAAAATTACAAAAATAATAGTCAGAAATTTTATAAATTAAAACATAGTTTAATTGAATTACTTGTGCATGTGTACATTTTACTTAATTGAATAAATTTTACAGAAAATGATTTACCGTTAAACTAACTTCATGTAACATAATATAAATAGCTTCATGTAACATAATCTATTATAAAAGTTTTTAATCTTTGGTAAATGTAAAATATTCATTAAGAAAATAATTACAAAAATAATAGTCAGAAATTTTATAAATAAAATACACATAATTTAATTGAATTATTTGTGCATGTGTACATTTTACTTAATGGAATTAATTTTACAAAAATGATTTACTGTTAAACTAACTTCATGTAACATCATATACTTTCAATATAAAAATGCTTATTATTTAGTAAAAATTCAAAATAAATTACTAGTTAAAAGTATATAGTTACAATTAAGTATTAGTAGTAAATACACAATTTTTACTTAAAATATTATATCAATTAATCATGGTACTATGTTCAAATTTTATCACTAAAACAATATTTACCTTATCTGCATCCTAATCAGACACAAGAACCGAAAACCATTGACCGTTGTCTATAATAAATAAGGTGACAATGCTTCCCAATTTTGCACTACAATAAAGAAAAGAGTTTCATGATTAATTGAACTGAAAATCATATTTCGAATGTTCAACATTGTACAAAAATAGAGCATCTTATATATATATTGAATTTACAGAAAATAGAAGTACTCATTACATTCTATAGTAGCTATTCAATTTCTTACTTTTCTCATTTCTTCGAAACATGCTTAGCTTCACGACGAAATAAAAAAATACTTCTGTCAAAATGCATCGACAAAATACTTAATGATCCTGTAGCCATCACTAATAGTGAAAAAACAACATTTCTGGAATATTTAATGCGACCAATTTCTTAAACTTAATTTATAGGAATGATATGACATGATTTGAAGATAAGATAACTTCATTCATATATTATATTAAAGAGTAATTTTTCTAAAGGTTTCTTTACAAAAATATATGCAAACGCACGTTTTTATCTAAAATCAAAATGCTACCAAAAATAGTTCACTTTTATCAAATGGTTTAAAATGCATGGAACTTATGATAGTTATATAAAATCTGCAGTTAAAATTGTTTATTCACTACTTTCTCGATTATTAAATTTCTTAAAAACAATAAACTAAAATTTTTGCAAGTATGTCTATTGCAAAAACTTAAGTTCATGTAAATGTAGATAGTGCATATATATTTATTGAAAATAATATATTACTGAAATAAAAATAATTGTTTATTGTAAAAGTGTATGTGAGCATATTTGAGCTATTTAATTCATGAATTTTTTTTTTATCATTTAATAAATATAATCTAGGTCACGGTGGCCTGGTTGGTTAGGGCGTCGTTCTCGTTACCAGAAAGTGGAGAGTTCGTATCCCGGCTTAGCCGAAGATCACTAATGGTGACTGGGGCACGTAAAATCTGTCGGGTCACAATGTCCTCCGTGTTCCCATTACAAATTAATGCCCCTGGGGGTGGTTGGAGTCAGGCTATGTGTCTTCACTGGTTTCAATATCTAAATTGGAAGATTCAGATGGTGCTACCATCTATGAGCCAAAAGTCGTACTTCCACATTCGTATGAGGGTGCTCTATTGAAGAACGGAAAACGCTCCCTCTCTGACTTCATTCACCTAGTACTCTTGACGAGCGGGCTTGACATTGCTGAGTGTCATCAGTATCAACCATAAATATAATTGTACTTAAATTAAATAAAACAATTTATGTGTGTGTAATGAAAAATATAAATTCTTCATTACGAATTATTTTGATTTTTATTCACTTAAATTGGGCTTATTATTTGCAATTCTGAGCAATTTATTGATTTGTTTATTAAATTTGGCAGAATTTCTAAACATATTATAACCTATATTTTAAAAGAAAACATGATATTTTTACATAAATTCTTATCTTATATTCTTTGCGGATAAGAGGTAAAACAGTGTGCATTCATTTGAATTTACAAATTTGAATTTTTAATGTATTCTTAGTTTGAAAATTCTCTAAAATTTTAGCAAGTTTTGCTTAGTTCATCATGGAAAAGAATGTGACTCTGGAAAGTAATTTTTGGCTCCATTTATATAGCTATTTCTGTCTTTAAAATACAAGGTTATGAATTCCTTTTCTTTACATACCACAGCAAAACTTAAATCAAATGCACAAGTTTATTTATTAGAGTAGTTTCTTAGCTCATAAAATTTTTGACATTTAAAATTATTCGGTAATATAGTGCATTTTGTTAACGGTATAATGTGTACAAGCTCTTCATTTGAGTTGTGTTAACTCACTCAGGAGATCATGGTTCTCGTGTGCCAAATAAAGTGAGTTCGATCCTGCGGCCTGCTAAAGTTCACCGTGTTCACTAATGCTGACTGAGGTACGTTAAATATGTGAAGGTTCAAAAAACCTCCTAATTCCCAACCCAAATCAATACCCCTGGAGGTGGCACACCAAGTGTAGGGACTCCTATTTGGTCTCTGCTTCGAAAAACATTAGATTTACTATTGACTTGTAGTGCTATTATCATCTGAGAGAGGGGAAATGAATTCTTTAGACTTGACACAGGTGACATTAGAGATCTTGAAGTGCTGCCATCTAGTGTCATATGAACGAGGGAGAAATCAGACTTGACAAGGAGCTCCGTCAGGGGAAGCAAATCTTAAGAATGAACTTTGGGTTGGTACAAAATGCTAAATAAATAGTAGCAGAAGTCCCATATTTCCCAATTATCTTTGAACTTAGGCAAGACAAGACAATATTTTGTAATTATGAAAATTTCTACAGCAAAAGTTGTCAATTAAACTGCATCATCTTTATCCGTCGATTAATCAACTTGTAGGGATAAATATGAGTAGCATTCAAAGTTAATTTCAAGTTGTAACATCAAACTTTATAACTTCACGTCAACTCTTCTCATTCAACTCCAAGGAAGTTGAGTAGAGGTAATAGCAGACATTATCTCAGTTTCATTTTGAAACGAAGTACTCGTGAGCCACGAATAGCTATAAATTTGTAAACAAAGATCAAAGAAACTGAAATTTGAAACTTGGGACTGATAATTTGTGAAATACTGATTGTTAAGTAACTTGGGTATTTTCAGTTTATAACATAATTTAAAATAATTTTAATTAGTTACTATAATTTTATAGCACAATAAATATTAATGCAGTTTGATTTAGTAACTTTTTTTCACCAAATGTAAGCCTAATAAACACATTAAATCCAGTAGTATATTAATTGTTGAGATAAAAATTATGTAAAATATTATGTAATTTACTGATATGATGAGTTTTTATCATATATCAAGATATTGTTGAATTTTAAATATTGCATGGCATATTTTGTGGTTACATTTTACTTTGTTGATCAATTTTCACATTTGAGCAAATTAAATAACTTAAATTCTAATTCAACCTCCTCTATCTTTTGATCTAAAAGGAAAAAATATACAGCATGTCCTTTATATCAAAAATAATATAAGTAGTTGAATGAGATTAAATGTTTTAATAATTAGGAATTATAAATGAATTTTATTATTTTGTACTTTAACAATAAATACGTGAATATTTAGCTTGTTTATTACATATTTGAAAATTTTATTTATCATAAAAATATATTTAAACATACTAGGCTAAATTAATTATTTTATAATCACGGATAATTTGTATTGGTATCTTAAATATGATTGATCATAACATTAGATTGAGGAAAAAGAAATCTATTATTTTTGCAGGAATTTTAAGACTTTATTTAACAAGTTTTGGCTTCGCTTTGCGTTAAAACTGTTTCATGGATGATAATTTTCTCTTTGATGATGCCACGACTGATAACATGTCTGTTGACTTAGATCATTTATCGGCATTTTCTACGACAGGCAAACCAGTGTAAGGGGCATTAATATTAAAAATATCTGAATAGAGTCTACGAAACAGAAATTGCACTTAATTGGCTATTACAATAATCCCACCTGCACACCATTCACAGCTTCAGCCATCTGACTTGCATTTTCATATTTGTCAAAAAAAAATATTGTAAAATGTACCTAATTTCTTTTTTGTCGGCTTTTTTCCAATTTAAATAACTTGCAACTTACAACTAGTGCAAAATACCTTTATGAATAAAATTAAACTTTTTAACAATGCTTTATGAGATGTCGATTATTACAACAGTCTATCGAAAAATAAAGGATTTAACACTTTTTCCTAAACTAATATATTATATTTCAGTATTACCCAAAATTTTAATTAAAAACGGGATAAATTTTTATTCTCTTTTCTCTAAATTCTTAGAAAAAGGATTTAATGAACTCCAAAAAAGTAGACAGTAAAATTAATTCTTTCAAACATAACAATGAAATGCAAAATGTAAACTAAAAAAGTTTTAGAAAAATTTTGTAGTTCTCAATGTGTTTCTTTTGTTTTATTGAACAATATATTTTCCAAACTTTGACAATAACAAATATTAACATAAATTTTATGAAAATAATTTGCAAATAATTAATAAATCCTTTTTCGATTTGTTATAATTTAATATTTAAGATGCAGTATAAATGCATTTAGATAAAAAATTAAATTTCATATCAGAATTTTACACATTAAAAATATAATTATGTATAAATCAATTTTAAAATCATTAATTTTATCAAAAATTTTAAATGCTTGGATTGATTTTCCAATGATATATTTTTGGAATGCTTATTAAAAAATTTAAGATTTATTTTATTTGACAGATACAATATTGTAAAATAATATTTTGTTTTAAAATAATCTTTATTTACAATAATTTTACAAAAAAATCTTTAGTTAATTTTATAATTCAAAAATTCTCTATTCTCCTTACATCAACTAAAGTTTCACGACGCATAAAATTAATTCAAGTAAAATGAAGAATATACATCGGAATAGGTGAGGAATATATTAGTTTGGGAAAAAAAAATCCATTATTTTTAAGTGAACTTTTTGTAACTTCTTTCAGATTCGCTTTGTAAAAAGGTTTAAAACAGTTTTCATGTAAATTTTTAGGTCTTGTGCGAAGCTACGACTGCTGTCAAGTTGGATAATTTGTGATATTTTATAGACATTCTCGACGATGTTGTATCCATGCGAGGTGCATCTTTAGCATCCAAATACCCAAACGAAATCGACGAAACCAAAATTGTGCGTAACTGGTTGTTACAGTCTTATATAAGACGATAAACACCTTTCACAATTTTAGCCACCTGGTTAGCATTTTCGCCATTATAAAAGAAAAACTAAAATGTATCGAATTTTCTGTCTGTTGTCTTCTATTTTTAAAACCTTGTACTCATAACTGAATTAATCAAACAAAAAAAACGCAGAAGAATATTTTAGTGTCAAATGTCACCTTTCCAATGAGCATAAATTTGAAATTGTTTGATAGATACCTCACGAGATAGCGATCACTACAGACGTCTACCGAAAAAATAATGGATAACTTTTTGCCCAACCTAATATTTACCTGTATTAAAATGCGTTGAAAATTATAAATAATTTTAAACTATACGTATTTTTATGCATGAAATTTAAAGATCTAGATAATTTGTTTTGGAATAAAATACAAGAATTTTTATACAGTCTTATATGCATTTTATATCAACGCATACTGATTTTAGTATAAACAGTTATAATTTACTGATTAGGATTTTTCCAATATGAAATTCGCAAAATGTATTCACAAAACTATTTCAATAAAGAAAATATTAATGTTTTTCTAAAACTATCAATGTAATTATTAATGTATAAACGTCTGTATAATTTTGACCTATAATTATTTTATTATCTAAATAGGAAAGAAAATTGTATGCATACTTTTTTTTCTTATAATAAAACATATAAACAAATGTATCTGTATTATTTTTAATTATGTGCTTAATTTAACGTAAAATAGTCTTTCACTAAATTTGAGTTTTTTCCTGCTATAAATTCAAATTTTAATTTTATTTATAAATAAAATGAATTTTTAAAATTGTATTTTTTAAATTTGATTTTATTTTTAATTTAAAAAATTTAACCATTATGATTTCTTACATGATTTAAAGAAAATATTTTAATGAAAATCAATCACCAAACTAAATTATATCAGCCCAAATTATTTATTAAAATAATTAGTGTAATGAAAATTTCATATATGACACAAGGGAAATAAGTGTAGAAGAAAAATAGGAGAATTGTTTAAATATGTTCACAATTTTTGCGCAACAGTAGGGTTTTAGTTTTGATTTTTTTACCAGTATCCCCGTATACCGGTTTATAAAATAATCAATACCAAACTATTAAAAATACTTAAGACTTACCATTTATTCCTATAAAAATACCGTTGAATATAGAAATTATATCTGAGTAGATTAATTAGATATTAAAGTACTATTTTTGGAGTTAATACAACATGATTTGCATAGACAAGTCTCTTCAAATTACAAGTTTTTAACATTATGTATCTTTTATAATATAGCTAAAAGTATTTATCTTTCCGAAGGAAAAATATCTTAAAAGAGTAAATTTATCTTTCCAAAACAGTGTCCTCATAAATTTAACAGGTGAATTCTAGTATAAATTAATCTTAGATTATGACTCATAATAACTGTCTCTTTTTTCACTTCTGTATAAATAATTCCTGTGATATAAATGACATCTGATCTAAATAATTCACATATCTGATAAAAATAATTCATTAACTGTTGAGTAACTAGGATAAGAACTATATGAATATAAATCACACATAAACACTTTATATTTTTATTACATTTTAAAATCATTTTGTTTTGATAATTCTTTTTATTCAATTACTTTCTTAGTTATCTACACACAATTTCGTAATTTTTGAAAGTTGACATTATGATAAGTGTAAACACATTTTATTATTTATCATGTATAAGTTAAACTGTAGTTTTATCAATATGCTGGAAACTGAATAACGCAGGAATTTTATAAGAATATTTAAAATCTTGTAGAAATATTGTAATGTTTCTCACAACAATTGAGAATGACAGATAATTTAAATATTCTAGTTAACTTTCAAAGTGTTTGGTATGTTTTTGCAATTTTAATATAGTAGCACGAACCAGTAAAATCAGAAAAATAAATAAATTCTATACTTTATTTGGAAAATATTTTTCATTTTTTCATTATTATGTAATTATTTTTATAATTTTCATTATGTTTGTTTTAAGAATTGTGATCGTTTGGGTATAAACATCTCAATTATAATATCTTTTATATACGAATAAAAATTTTCTTTTTAAGTAAAAAATGTAAATTAATGTCAAAAATGTTTACTTTTGAATAAATATACAAGTTTTTATCGACACAAAAAAAAAAGTTAAAATAAGGTATTCTTTTTAGTACCTTATTTTGTTTTTTTCAGTTATTTTCATTGGCTTTAATTTATAATATCTGAAATACGCATACAAAATAATATATAATAAACTGATAGTAATAACATAACAAAATAGATATTAGCATACAATATTTTTTTTTATATTTAATTGAACTTTGTTTATAGTCTTTCATTCAACAGCTTATTGATTAAATTTTGATAGCCAATTAATGCGAATTTGGTATTTATTGGAAATTAAAATTAAGTGCTCTCTGAACAGCTATATAATGGGATTACATATAAAAATTTTGAAAGAGAATCCAGTTTAAATTTAAACTGTACAATCAAATATGCTCTTTACATAATCCAATTAAAAGTTTACTCTTATTACTAAAAACTACCGAAAACAGTTGACACCCAATATTTCTGTCTTCTGATAAAGATTTTAGATTTGAGCCAGAAGTACAGAATCGATATTTTGAAGTTTCAAATTAAACGTGAATGATAGAAAATAAATTATAAGACACTGATGTCAATTACTTTTATTTTTCTTTGTTTATAAGTAAGACATAGCAAAGGATAAAAGGTGAAATAATTTCTTAGTTTACAATTTATTTTGGCTGAGGGATCAAGGAAACCGCAATTTTATCTATATGCATTACTTTGTTATAACTTCTTTCTTTTACGTTTCCTAGGTTTTTATTTCTACATCAATGCTTAGCTTGAAAACTACACCTGTTCTTTTAATTGATTTTTGTGTTTGTTGAAAGTTTTTGAAACTTGGTCATTAAATTGTATTCCAATTAAATGTAGAGGAGAATACAATTTAAACGTTTTCGAAATCTTTGAAGACGACAAGTAAAAAATGCTTCAGAATGAAACAGACTTTATAATTCTAGAGAGTAAATTGCAAGCTTGCTTAAAATTTGAAATTAGGTATTATTATATTCTTTACAACAATTTTAGGTAATTTTAGCAATTTCTTTCTTACAGTTCATAAAAACCAAGATTATTTTTTACTGCCAAAATTATTTTATTCATCAAGAAATAAATTTTGGCAACAGTGGCCTGGTTGGTTATGGCGTCGTTCTCATTACCGGTAGGTAGTGAGTTCGAATCCCGGCTTAGCCGAAGATCTGTCGAGTTCACTAATGGCGACTGGGGTACGTAAAATATATCGCATCCATGTTCCCAATCCAAATTAATATATCTGGTGGTGGTTGGAGAAATACTATAGGTCTTCTCTAACTTCAATCTCTAAATTGGAAAACATAGATGGTGCTGCCATCTATGAGCTAAAGTCGTACTTCACCTTCGTATGGAGGTGCTCTATTCAAAGAAACGGAAGTTGCTGTTTATGACTTGCTTCGACCAGTACCTGAGAGGAGGGCTTCGCTTCGTCAAGTGTCATAAGTAACAACAAGAAAAATACTTTTACTGCATATCTTTAAATGTTTCCTAAATTTTGTAAATAAACGGAATCCATGCAAGATATAAATTGATGGTTAATATAAATGAATCTATTCTTCAATATTCATTTTTATAAATTAGAAACTGTTTGATCTTCCAGGATACATATTTATTTACTATGAACTTGTAAATAAACAATAAAGGGAAATGTTGAACTAAATAACACAGTATGCATATATTGCAATGAATGCAGAAAAGTAATTGGAAGATATTTTTAAAACATCCCCAATTCCAACAAAAGCGTGGTACATAAAATTTCATAAAAAGAAATTTTTTTAAATCGACGATTTTATGATACCTAGAATTTTCTAATATGAAATATTGTTATGTAAGTTCTGTTCATGCTTCAGATTTTGCTTGCATTACAAAATTTTCCATCATTTTCTAGAGAAGTAAATCTTTTAAATGAACACTATCAATCAATAATGTTTTAAATATAATTACAGTAATTTTGAAAAAGGATTCACAGATCAAATTAATTGTTCAAACTGGAGATTTCCTACATTTAATGTAGAATTTAAATCCCACTCCATTCAATGTGGTTTAAATGAAGAAAACTAAATGTTTCCACTTTGTTTCAAAAAATATCTTATTACCAAAGTTCATAAAGATCACTTAGATTATTTTTAATAATAGTTGCTGACATCAGAAAATAATTAGCAGATTATTTATTTAGAAGAAATAATTGTATAAATTATTTATGGACAGTGCATTGATGAAATCACATCAACATGGCAATTATTTTATATTCCATTGGTAATTTTGATATTCCACTCACTGATAAAGCTGTCAAAGAAAAAATATGCATCTGAAATAAATAAATTAAAGTAGCCAATTTGCGAGGAAAATCTTCTAGAACTATTATTATTTATTAGCATTCAACCACTGAAGCATAAAATTAGCAAATTTTATTTGGCAAAGAAATTAAATTTCAGGAAGTATTGATCTTGCATAGAATAGTTAGAAGCTGTATGTGATGCTGTAACATCCTCTCGTTTCATTACCAGTTAAACAGAGTGACTTCATATCATTTTTCTTTAAATAACAAGCAGGTAGTCAACGAAAAGTAACCTTCTACACTTGTAGAATGATTTCAATATTTGTGATCTATTGTTGATGTTACTTATGACTTTCATATTCATTACTCATCATACTCATGAATCCTTACAGTTAAGACACCAGGGACTGGGCGAATGAAGTCAGAAAGAGCTCCTTCCTTTTTAGAAAGAGCACCTACTCACGATGGTGAAAGTAAGACATTGGCTCAGAGATGTCAGCACCATATGGATTTTCTAATTTAGAGATAGGAATCCAGAAAAGATCTTAGGCTTGGCTTTTAACATCCCCAGAGGTATTAATTGGGAATAGGTGCATGGATGACATTATATTAAGACATTTTTTACGTGCCCCAGTCGCCATTAGTGAACACGACGGATTTTCGGCTAGCCGAGATTCGAACTCACCGCCTTCAGGTAACGCGAAGGATGCCCTAATCATCCAGGCCAAATGGCTCTACATTTGTAACCTAAACATGACAAACAATTTATTAAAAAGCATTTTAAAGTCCGTCATAAATGCTTTTGGTTGGTAAAATTTTTTTTTAATTTTTTTAGTGCATTCTTTCCTAATCCTAATTTTTAAAAATTGTGATTATTGGAACAATAAAGTAGCTTGCTAAGAGAATGATTCGAGTTTAAAATAATTTGCTACCAAGATAAAACTATTTCCCTAACATTGAAATTTCTTGAAAGCTTAAATTTGCAGCAAATTAGGGAAATATCTATTAGTGACATTCGAAATAACTCTGATCGTCATCAAGCCAAGCTAATTATTTATGAACGTTGTAATTATGTTTTCAATGTTAAAGGATATTTACCTTTTTTAAAATCAGTTGTCATAAATGATGTACTTTTAATTTATTTTTTGCTTTTTTAACATGCTTTTGTGAAAAATCAGAAAAGATATTTTAAGTGACATTTAAAATTTACATATTTCGGTTCAGTAAATACACCAGACGAATTTATTTGGAAGCACACTATTTAACTAAAATATTAAAGAACATTAATGTTATGTTTGTGGTGAGGAGCAGGTTGTAAAAAACAAATTTACATCTGTATAACTTATTGTTTATAATATTCAGCATACATTTATCAAAAGTAAACTGCCATTAAACCATACAAATAAGCTATTTTTTGTCATCATACCAAATTTGCTGATGTCACTTAAACTGACTTAAATATATTTCAGATATTCACTTACATAGGAAAAACATCATGTAAATTAAAAGATTATCTCTTTTCAGTAATCTGTTTATGTCACTCTCCGAGCACAGATGCTTTTATTTATATATCTGTCAAAAAAGTAAGCATTCACTTGATGATAACAAAACTATTAATCATTTAAAATAAAAACAATATTACAGGAATAATTAATAGAAACCAGTAAGGAGTACCAACACACATCTTAACTAAAAAAAAAGATTAAAATGTATTAAGTGTATTATATATATAAGTGTATTATAAGTTTTATGCGACTTGAGATAGTAAAATATAATCCTTATCCTGTCCATAGTCACACTTTTAGAATATTTAAGATTTGAATTTACACATACTTCACTTGAGTGAATTTTAAAATGTGTTGAAAATCTTATAGCTTTCGTAACAAATTTTAAAATTAAATAATAATTATTATCATTATTTCAGTATTTTCAGATTTTTTGAACGTTTAAAACTGACTCAAAGACTGTAGTGGTTTAATTTCAAATGTATTATTTTCATTGCTGATATTTTAAATTGAGATTAAATTCATTTTTCAATTTTGATTCAGAAAACACATCTATAAAAATAAATATGTCTATCTCAATGTTATCATTCAATCCATTTCAACATCAATCCAATCATGAGTGTTGCATTTAAAATATAAATTTAATCCATATCATTTTATACTTGAAAGTGACTTAACATTATGAAAGGCCATAATGTTTTAATTAAGCACTATAGTTCCTTTTTGTTATATTATTGTTCCTTTTGTTCCTTGCATTATTGTTCCATTTTTGTCACCATATTTGGAAGATTAAAGCTTTAAATAATGTAGTTATTTAGGATTTTATTATGAAAAATAATGAACAATTGATCGGAATCCATTGGACAGCCTTTCAGATCAATAGTTGCCTAACAGTTTCTCTTTCTAAATCAAAATTAACCTAACAAATAATTTTTTTTTGTGGTAATGTGCTTTGGTTACCCTGTTTGGCGCGTTTTCAAAAACGCCGTTGTTATCTAACGATTTTCACTTTTGCTATGGCAATAAAAATAAAAACAATGTTTTATTACGAATTGTATAGCAAAAAATATACAGAAATATTAATAAAAATTATGTTTTTATTAATATTTCAGTTTATTAATAATATTAAAAAAATTTGTTTTTATTAACTCAAGTTCTCTCCTCCGGGGGTTACCATAAAGAGCGCATTTAGGATAAAAAACGACCGATTCGATAAACGTACCAATATTAGCGCGTTTATCGCCAAGTTGCCGAGACACAGAATTCTCAAAACTTTCTAAAAAACAATATTGTAAAAATGAAAAATGGAGAATGATAAGTGTATTAACCTTATACCATTCACGTGTTATTCTCATGTATTTTGATTTCAAAATGACATTCTTTCGGAAGAACATAACCTCAGCTGTCTTTTAGACTAATAAAAATAACCTCTCCAAACAAACTTTAAAATAAAAATAGCCGTTTCAACTAGATTAATGCGGTTATTCTTAATTACAAATATTTGTGTTAATTTATTTGTTCATGCATTATTCTACTTTAGGCTTATGCACGCTATGTGTTTTGATGTAAATGATTTAAAACTGTTATAAACTTCAATCGAGTAGACATTATGTGTTTAAACAGTGTAAAGTTTATTAAAATACAGCACTCCGATTATTTTATTTTTCAGAAATATTCCACTTACACATAAACTCACTCACATATGTAAATCTAAATTAAATGTTAATTAGTAAGGCTCAGAAAAAGAATTAAATTGATGTTTTTTGGTGAATGATTTTTGGTGTGAATTAAACTGATGTGTTTTGGTTATAAAAAGTATTTATAATAACGTATGAAGCATATATTAAAGTTAAGTTAGTTTAGAAATGATGACAATAATATTTCAGAAGTAATTATTTCAGTAAATAGATTTACTTAATGAGTTGGGTATAAAAAAAAAACTTAAATAGCTTTTCAAGTTATAAAATTTTCCTATACTTCATTTTAAAGATTTCACAGTTATTATCTTATCAAAAAGTTATAAATCTTATCAAAAGTTATTATCTTATCAAAAGGTTTTATTTTTAACATTTTCCGAAACATTTTTTAACATTTTCCATCATTTTAGACTGTTTGTCATTAAATTTCATAGGTTCTTTCATAGATTCATCTTTGAAAGCAAATAAATTAAGAACACAAGTTTCGAAAATATTAGTTTGGGGAAAAAGTTATCCATTATTTTTTTCGGTAGACGTCTGTAGTGATCGCTATCTCGTGAGGTATCCATCAAACAATTTCAAATTTATGCTCAATGGAAAGGTGACATTTGACACTAAAATATTCTCTTGCGGTTTTTTGTTTGATTGATTCAGTTATGAGTACAAGGTTTTTAAAATAGAAGACAACAAACAGAAAATTCGATACATTTTAGTTTTTCTTTTATCATGGCGAAAATACTAACCAGGTGGCTAAAATTGTGAAAGGTGTTTATCGTCCTATATATGACTGTAACAACCAGTTACGCACAATTTTGGTTTCGTCGATTCCGTTTGGGTATTTGGATGCTAAAGATGCACTTCGTATGGATACAACATCGTCGAGAATGTCTATAAAATATCAAAAATTATCAAACTTGAGAGCATGTCAGCAGTCGTAGCTTCGCACAAGACCTAAAAATCTACATGAAAACTGTTTTAAACCTTTTTACAAAGCGAATCTGAAAGAAGTTACAAAAAGTTCACGTAAAAATAATGGATTTCTTTTCCCTCAAACTAATATAAATGCAATAATTACAACACACAGGAGGAATATTGAGAGACTCTTCTTTTTTCCCAAACTAATATTATTTTCGAACAAAATCAAAACATTGTTTCCGTTTTTTATAAATGAATAGACAAATATTAACAATATTTCCCCCTAAATCACATTTCTGAACTATATATTTAGTAATGGTTAAAAATATTTGAAGATATTGTTTGAGATGGAGCAGATTTAAAATTTTTTCACTTATATACATCTTATTTATTTAAAATATAGACATGAAAACTTTATCAAAAGGAAATTAATTTGATATTTTTTTGTTTCTTGAGTAATTAACCCATTTGCCTCAACAAGGCCAGAAACTACTACTCATTTTCACGGAGGTGCGAATAGCATCGCCCACGCCACACCACCATAAACCTGTTTATAGGGCAAGCCACATTCATCCATCATCTGAGGAAAGGACAAGAAACACAGAGAGAGAAAGAGAAAGTACATCCATGTCCGAGCCGGGATTCGAACCCAGGTCTATAGATCCGTAGTCAGTTATTCTAACCACCTGACAGGGTGGGCGGCATAAACTGAAAATTATAGACTAACATTTTTCAATAGACTATTACTATAAAATTAATTACTTTAGAATTTAAATATACTTTGCTTAAATTGATTAAGTAGATTTCTTCTCAGAATTTATAAGGTTTAAAATTTCTGATAAGGAAATTAAGCAGGAATATTGCATTTGTTAATTTCAGTACATTAATATTAGGAAGATAAACAGCTTTTTTTGCGAATGGTAAATTACTTACCAAAATTAAGTGGAAATTTATATTCCAAATACAGAAATACAAGAAATCAATATTTATAAATAGTATTTGCATGTCAATCAACATTTATAATAGTATTTGCATAATTGCAAATATAAATATTTTTAACTACATATATCAAACTACATTGAAATATTCCAAATTAAATTAATGCAAATAAAATGAAAAGCGAATTCAAGAAGAGAATTAATTATACACCTTCTCAGACTTTTGCTGTAGTTAAAAATGCATTGTGTTGTTAAGCTCTTATTTGGCAGCCGAATTTTTTTTTTAAATTGTTTAAGCTATTTTGAAATCATCTATTTTCCTCTATACTCACCATAAATATGTGATATGAATTATAAATTTAAAATCTTAGAACAGAATTAATTACAGAATTTACAATATTTTCGAATTTTACGAAGGTTCTATATTTCTCATGTATATTACAACAAGATCAATATTTCTCATGTGAACTAATATTTTAGGACAGAATAATTATATAAATCAGAGTTATAATATTTATATAAAATTATTACATATTTTTATAATTTTATTACTATTTATGCGATGAATACCGCAAAAAAATTTACAGTTTTCATTTACAGTGCACAAAAATGTGTGCTGTAATTTGATAGTATAATAAACGATTAATATTAGTTGAAAAAATTGGTTTGAATTGCATCAATTGCACCATTTAATAATTTTTATTGGCTTTTGTGGCCTGGTTAGTTAGACTCGTTGTTTTCGTCACCGGGAGGTAGTGACTTCGAATCCGTGCTTATCCGAATATCCGTCGTGTTCACTATTGGGGACTTCGACACGTAAGATATGTAGTGGTCTCACTGTCCTTCATATTCTCATTCCAAATTAATACGTCTTGGGATGTATGGAACCAGGCATTGGGTTTTCTCTGGCTTCCTCTCTCTAAATTGGAAGTAACTGATGGTGCTGCCATCTATGAGCAAAAGTAGTACTTCCATCTTTGTGAGGGACTGCTTTGTTTTTTAACGGAAGACGCTCTTTCTGACTTCATTCGCTCAATCCTAGGCTCGGCATCGCCAAGTGTCATAAGTAACAACAACAAATATTTGAATTTGAACTATCTGTCCTTAAATATATAAATTTTGCTCTAGTATCATATTCTTTTATATAACTTGAAGCATTTTATTTGAAAATTGCAAAATAAAGTGATTTAAACAATTTTATTAACACTTACTTCACTGGATACTTAAATTAATTAAAACAGAAATAAAATAAATCTTATTTGGTACACAGAAATAAAATCAGTTTTTAGAAAAATCAGTTATTTTATAAATCGTAATATTTTTAATGTCACACAGACAAATTTTATTTTAGGTAAAGAAAAATTTCTGATTACTATATCTAACTTTGTTTGGTTTCTCAAACATATATTTTGCTTTTCCACAAAAAAAAATCTCTTAATTCTAAAACAAAAAACAAGCAAGAAAATTGGAATATTTTAATTAGGTCGTGTTTTAATTATGTCGTACACATAATTAATGTCATCAAATATTTGATTTATTATACACAACTGTACAATGTAGTTCTAAAATATTCTCAAAATTCTAAGAGCTGGCCATATGAAAATATTCTATCATACATATCTCTATAATTAAAATAAATCTATGAATTATTTCCATCTTATAGCAATAACATATTGGAAAAACAAGTTAATTATAAAAGTCATATATTCGTCAATTTTGATAAAATTAATTTTGTACAATTTTTTTGTTAAAATAAATTGCAAAATACATACAGTAACATTTTTGATCAGGGTGCTTTTTAAAAAAAAAAAAAAAAAAATACTTAGTAATTATAAATGATTGTTTCCTCACAAGATGGCGGGAGCATAACAAATGAGACAATTATTCAAGAAATCACTGACAAAATAATTTTATTTTTTATCTACACTTTTTCAGCAGAAAGTCAACCATACATTTCATACCGTAAAAAAATGATGTGATTATCATTTTAAAACACATTTTTACATTATCAATTTCCATAAAATTTATAGAATTGCATGGAATTTAGAAATGTTATATTTTTTAACTAATGATCCAATACGAAGGGCTTGTCGAAATTAAAATAATTTGATAAAATATATCTTTTTAATTTATTGTTATCTCAATCTTAAAAGGTCTTTGTTGAATTATGTACTCTATACGACTAAATTAACTATACGAAATGTTAAACAACAATATCGTATAAAGACAAGTGAAGTCCGCACTGGGTACCATCTCTGATAGGATATTAAAAATCTACTGGTTCTGTTTCAATAAAATAACATGTACGATAATTAACTCTACTTTAGCTAATTGCTGCAAATAACAGGTGCGAGATGTAATTCTGCTATGATTTAGAGTTATTATGGAGTGCGAGAGTGTGGAAACAGATGTTTCTTCTCATTCGTTTTGAACTCGTTATTTGTAAAATAAAGGAACAACTGGTCTTTCCATCATTCACATGAATACCATTTGCTCGACGTCGTTTTGTATAACATGAAAATTATCATCATTTTTATTTTCTGCCTATCATTAGGATTCTTCGTATTTGTTTAATTAATATCGATTTTCTGCAAGAATAAATATGGTTATCACCAAAATATACAATACTGAAACTCAAGCAGCTTGTATACGAGGTTGAGCTCTCGATGGTGCATTGATCCAGCTGCTCGTAGTAATAAAAAGGAAGTTTTCTTATGCATTTGATTTTCGATAATGGTCTTTCAACGTAATCCATAGTTGAGTATAATTTTCATTCATGTTCAAAAAATCATAAAGATGGGCCGAGTTTGAAAAATGCTTTGGTACACTTCCAAGAGAAGTTTAATAAGACTGCATCAAATAACATAGTAATGTTTTCTATTGTTATGAAATTTCATCATTCCGGTAATTATGGCTACATTAATAGTAACGGGAGTCTGGTAAACCACAGATTAGTTTGGTAAATGAAAAACACACGTTTTCTCCAGCAGGTGCTGCATTCGTCCTGATAAAGTCTAAGACGAACCACCATAAAACTATACGTCAGCAGTACGTCCGATAGCCGATTGTTTAAGGTGTAAATTTCCACATCAGATACGATTGGACAATGATTGACAGAACCATATATGTGATGCAGGAGAGTGTATTGTGGAACTTTTTTGTCATGGTGTACGAGAATCCAGCTTTCTTAAGAAATGTGTGTTTCTCCGACGAAAATCACATTCATTTAAACAGACGCCTACATAAATTGTCAGCTTTCTTGGATTCAGAAACCCCTAAATAGTATATGGAGTGCCATTGCAGCACATAATTTATTAGGCCCTTGTTTTGTTCGAAAGGCAGAAGGCACAATGCTCTTACCGGCACTTCAGACTGCTTTTGGGGTTTAGCTATCAAGCCAGGATTTAAGAATTTTCTGCAATGCAAGGAACCTTTCAATAAACAGAGAATGGTATCATCTGGAAAAGACGACCAAACATACCGCTTGAGAATCTCAATGAAAGCTGCAGGAAAACTTTCCAGGACGAAATATTACCATGACAGTGACTTTCAATACCCATCTCATTGCTCTGATTATATGCAACCCGATTCCTATTTGTGAGAAATGTTAAAGTGTGTTCTTTGATGTCAAGATTCACCAAGAACTAAGACTGCATTATGTGAGAAAATAAACCTTTTTTTTTTTTTTTTTTTTT
This sequence comes from Latrodectus geometricus, assembly GCA_026290005.1. NCBI lineage: Eukaryota > Metazoa > Arthropoda > Arachnida > Araneae > Theridiidae > Latrodectus > Latrodectus geometricus. The sequence goes on along the minus strand of JAPDSC010097298.1, from coordinate 33,850 downwards.
ACACAAGTCTGCTGTAAACTATGTTTGAGAATCTGCGTGAACGATATGAATGCTGACTGCAACGAGGCAGTGAAGGCTTACATTACGCACAGTGTGGTAAATCGAATCACTAAAATTTTGCGTATATTAATATCTTTTGAAAATTATAAACAGATAACAATATTATTTTTTCATCTTTTTATTTCAGTACTATATATTTTGAAGCATTCTGTATTTACAATCATGCATAATTTTGAAATAGTAAACCAAATTGCTTTTATTTCTTAAAATCATTCATTCAAATTAATCAAGCAATAAATCAAATAATTTAACCTTTCTAATGCTAAAATTATGTGAGTAATATCAAGTATCATATAATTTAACCAAGTGATTTAAAATTTAAACGCTTATAAATAATAATTTTTATTGTACTATAGTCACATTTTTTATATTTCTAATTATACCTTATATTGATAAAATATTGTTTCGGGTAGTAACATATTTGAGATCCACACCGGATTCTACCAGTTCATGTTATACCAAAGCTCATCAATATTTGTACTTAAAATTGAAATTGCGGAAATATTTTAGAATCAAAATAAATTAATAAATTTTTTATTTTAATATATTTATTAAAAATGTGTATTTTTTAGTTTATTGAGTGCATAAATAAAAAATTATTTTTTCGAGTTCTTATAAAGCATACATTTATTACAGTTATGATTATTAATATTGAGAAACAGAATATTTTTTAATCTTTACCTTTTTGTAAATATTGGAACATTTAGTTGATTAATAATGTTAAAAATTTGCTACATTTGAAAAATAATCTAAGTATATTTCTGCCTTTTGCATGCACCAACTTTTTAAAAACTGTAATCTAATAAATGACAGGAACATAAAAGGTTTGGTTTTGAATGTATTGAATATTACAAGGTAGACATGATCTATACAAAGTGTAACATTTAGGAAACAACGAATTTCTAATATGGAAGTCAATATGAGAAAAAACCCGTTAAGATTTCGAATTTTATTTAAGTAATAAAACACCAGAATACTGAACTAACAATATAACAATAATAAAAAAATATAAAATTATGCAATTGCTATACATAAATTCAAATATAAAATAAAATCATGTTTCAAGAAAAGTCATAGATGTTGGTTGCTATAGAATCTATTCTAATCACGTGTAAAATAATCATGTCAAGAAATTTTTTAGAGTTTTTGCCACTTTTTTTCCATTGCTTACTGAGCAGCCTGACGCAGATAGATTTAATGAACAACAAATCCAGTTGTCATTCTTTTTTGAAAACTATAGATAAAGTATTATTATCTGAAATATGTAGAAAATGTAAAAGATTTATATTATTTCTGATTTTTATATTATTTTAAACAGATAGATTTAATAAATAACAAATCCAGTTGTCATTCTTTTTTTGAAAAGTATAGATAAAGTATTATTATCGGAAATGTGTGGAAAATTTAAAAGATTTATATTCAAATAAGGTGGCAACATTGCTGATTTAAATTAGCAGACGCAGGCAAAAAGCTTAAGTGCCAGCAGTTGCTTAGTCAGAACTTAAAAGACAACAAGGAGCGGTTGCAAAGCAAAGGTATGAACTCCTTAGAATTTGATCCCTGCTATGCCTTCGCAGAAGACTTAATGCATTTTGTAATGCAAGGATATGACTTACCCTTTACGAAATTAGATTCTCGTATTCGAGGTATTCCCTTGCGATTTGTGCCTTGCATTGGGCATGTTATCCGTTACCTTGGGACTTTGCAAGAAGAGAAGACATTGGTTGCCTTCGACTTTCTCAGATGTAACGTTCTTTCAGGAGAACACTTTGACGAGTTTGCATCAGGCATGGTCGAAGCCCACTTCAACGGCGAGTTCCAAATGCTGGATTTCCTGTGTTTTTGTGCTCAGATCACTCGCTTGGCGGTCTTGTTCTACTTGAATCATATAACTGACGCGCCCAAGAGGACCGTTACTGCAATTGCTAAGTCTCTCCGTAAGGAAAGCCAAGCTTTCGCTGCAAATGGTGGCTGGGACAAGCTGTATGACTTGTGCTTTTATATTCTGCATAAAGTACCAAGACGCCAACGATGCAGAATTCCGAAGAAAGGTGAGAAAATAACCGACTAAGCTTGTAGCAATGTTCTAGCATGGGTTTTGTATCTTGCAGTCCTGAACTTAAGGCAAACTTTCATTTTCCTACAGTATTTGTTTATGCTTGTTGTCTGTTATTTCTGTTTAAATTTTTATCATTTAAGTGTTACGTAGTATTTATGAAACTTTAATATTTATTTTATTAAGAATGGCGATTCCTTGTTGGAATCTGTTCTATTAATTTTGATTACTCATTCCGAGAGTAACTTTAATTACTGTTTGAATTGGTTCATAGAAACTTAAGATTTTGATGTAACCAGAGACTTGACGAAATTTTTAATCATACATACACTTCATTGTTTTTTGATTGTATATGAATAAAATAACTATTGACGAAATTTTCTGGTTAGTCTATTTTTCCTAAAGATTTAGTTATTCAAGAAAAAACTTGCATGGTTGAGAATCTTTATCTTTTTATATACTGAACACTACTGAGTTTCAAATTATGTTGTTATTATGCAGAAATTTATTAGTTTCTTCATAAACTGCTCATAACATTTTATTGGAAAAAAAAATTCGCTCTTTAAATCTGAACTTTGAAATAGTATTAGCTTGTTTAGAAGAAACTACACAAAATTGAATTTCAATTGAAGCTTTATTTGGATACTTCTATCCTAAATTTAAAGAGTAATGTTAGCTTGAATTTGGATAACGTTGACTTCCTTGTGAGCATCTGAAAATGTTAAGTTTCGATTACTAAAATATCGCAATCTGAAATAGAATTAATTTTGTGAACTAAAAAAAACAAATTTCGTATATTGCAGAAGTATTTCTATATTTAATTTGAGTAAATTGTTAAATTAGGTTTTTTTAAATCGCTAATTAATCATATTGAAAAGCATTTTATATGGATAAATTCTTGAAATTTAACAAATCTTAATTTTGATTTCTTCATTTTAACTTGTTAAACACACGCTATTTATTTAAATGAAAAGTTCTATTTTAACATAGTTATAACTTCCAGTGATATATTAAGTATGAATGTTATAGTTAAGAATAATTATATATGGTAGATTTGAAGAAAAAGTGTTTATTCGATATAAAATTTAAAATGTTGAAATTTGTTTGCTAAAATATTCGAAAAATAGCAGTTTAGATTTTCTTGCAATAAAATTCTTATGAATGTAAAACTTTAATAAAATTAAACATATAGAGTTTTAAGGTTACTGAATTTAGATTAACCATTCTTTAATATATTATATTTCGGGGTGTAGTGAACAATTCTCCAGGAATTTCCTTGTTGCTTAGCTGTTGGATTTAACAGGATACGGTAAATGTTTTGACATACAGTTGAACATTTTTTTTGACTTTACTCATGCCCTTGCATTAGATATGTTCATAATTTACTTTTTAAATTAGTTCCCAAGTCTAATGCTAGTGTAGAAAATCTCCGAGTGGGAAACAAATTAAGTATCTGGTATTAAGGAATTTAAAATTCTATTGAAAAATAAGACTTCGGTTTTATTTATATATGCTGACCTTATATTAAAAAGTGAGAAGAAAATCCGAATATTGAACAACTTTTAAAATCGGGATTATTATGCAAGCAACTTTCAAAATCTCAAGGTATTTCATCAAATAATAAAAACTAAGCTCGGAAAAAAATGTATTTCGTGAACTGAATATGAAAGATTGCTTCATAAAAACAAGTGCATTCATTTATTATCTATTTTAAACATTAAATTACTTGTGTGTTCAAAACTAAAATTTTATAGAATTACTTGGCTTCAGCAGAACAGTCAAATAAATGACTAGAGTTCTGACTTTTAATTAAAATTCTTTGGATTTAATTTATTTAGAGTGCAAATGTTTGATCTCAAAATTTATTTAAATTGTAAACACATTTGAAATGTCTTTATAACAAGCATTGTTCGTATAACAAGCATTGTTCGTAGAACAATAACAATACTTTAGACGAAATTTATTCAAAATCAAATTACATAACTTCTCTCTATCTCTATCTCTATCTATATATCAATCTTTACATTTCAAGATTATTAATAAAGAGGAACCATTTTGATAGGGAAAGATATAGTTTCATGTTTTTTTTTTCTTAAATAAGTGTAAATATTAATCATGCTATATTTTACAGAATTATATATTAGGTTGAGGAAAAAGAAATCCATTATTTTAAGTGAACTTTTTGTAACTTTCAGATTCGCTTTGTAAAAGGTTTAAAACAGTTTTCATGTAGATTTTTAGGTCTTGTGCGAAGCTAGGACTGCTGACATGCTGTCAAGTTTGATAATTTTTGATATTTTATAGACATTTTTAACGATGTTGTATCCATGCGAGGTGCACCTTTAGCATCCAAATACCCAAACGGAATCGACGAAACCAAAATTGTTCGTAACTGGTTGTTACAGTCATATATAGGACGATAAACACGTTTCACAATTTTAGCCACCTGGTTAGCATTTTCGCCATTATAAAAGAAAAACTAAAATGTATCGAATTTTCTGTTTGTTGTCTTCTATTCTTAAAACCTTGTACTCATAACTGAATTAATCAAACACAAAACCGCAAGAGAATATTTTAGTATCAAATGTCACCTTTCCAATGAGCATAAATTTGAAATTGCTTGATAGATACCTCACGAGATAGCGATCAGTACAGACGTCTATTGAAAAAATAATGGATATCTTTTTCCCCAACCTAATATATTCAAGAGATCTAGGAAAAAAAAATTATAAATGAATTTTTTTTATATAATTTAAACAACTGTGATGCTCGATTGTAACTTATGACCTAAAACATTTAAATGCTAAAACAAATTTTTATAAGATTCACATGATTTAAAATTTGTTTGGTAAGTACAATGATTCGAATGATTGAATACTCTCGGTTATTTGATATATTTCTTGTTTAAGGTTATATCATGGTAAATATTATTTTTGCGGTATTTTCATCAACCAAATGAGAAAATAAGTTGATGATTTTTATGCTATATTTTATAATTATGTAAACATTAAAAAAATATCCTATAAATATAAAAGTCATGTCATAAATTTTATAATTTTAGCTATTTTGCTGTTAAATTAAATTCAAGTTAACATAAACATAGGTAATTCCTAGTTTGTCTTCATATTGTTAAAATACCAGTTGATTTATCAGGTTCTAAATTTTTAAATATTTCTAAAGTTTAAAAGCTTTTGATCGGGCGTTTTCATCCAAAAAATGTAATTCATACACCCATATAAGCATTTGAATATAATGGCATAGTTTCCGCATTGGATTTAAATTTACCGGTTGAACATCGCTGATAACATTTTTAAGATTACTATTGATTTTGAGCTTTACTCTTATATATATAACATTACAAATTTCTACACAAGTCTATCAAAATAATTTTATTTTCCAAAATTTTGAAAAAAACTTATTTTAATAAACTTATGTTCAATGGAATAATTAAAAAATTCATTGAATTTTAATGAAATTAACAAAACACTTTAATATTTGCGTAAAATAAGTATATATAAAGATAATATGGGCTTCATTTATTTCTAGATAAGGGCTCAAATTATGAAAGTAATACTCAGTAAGACCTTCCTTGATATGTGTTACTAGTTGGATTGTGTTTGTGGCATTGATAAAACAAGTTTTTTTGTCGTACTGGGAGAAACATTAAAGATGACCATAAAAAAGCATGATCTAAAGTTTCTTTATTTAATTTTATATTGTCGGATTCAATAATGAAGTTCATCCCATAAGTTTTCAATGAGATTCAAGTCCGGTGACTAAGGTGCTGAATGAGGCTAACTAGGTACATTATGGAGGAGTTCTTCCTTGACTATCTTTTCAGTATGCGTTGTCCTATTATACGTCCTTAGCAACCCTAATATTGTCTCATTTTGAAAGTTCTCTTAAAACACAAATCCGATATGGTTGACTTTGAGAATATGAAAATCATTAATGAACAGAAACGTATGATAAAGAAATGGCACTCTAAATACAAAAACTTTATGGTACCACTTACATATTAGTTTAAAAACGTTGACTAGATCTCTAATTGGTTAAAAACGACCTTACATTAGTTTCAATCGAGTGGCAATATGTTGTGCATGACTACGGACTAGAACGGATGAGCTTCTGTATAATATATTATCTAAATTATTTGTATAGTATTTACCATTAATTATTTGTAAGATTACCCCGGCACTTATCTGCATTATGTTTTACAGCTTACTTTTATGTTTTAATGAACGATATTTAATGGGGTTTTGGAACATGGTAGGCAAGTAATGGCGTTCGTTTTTCTAAAAGATCGTTTTACATCAAAAAAGATTACCTTCAAGCTTGATCCTACAGTTAAGTATTCATGATAGTGTCATAAGATTTGCATGGTACTGATTCCCCATATTCACAGAATGGAAATACTTTCTTGAAAAACTTTTTATAGGAAAATATCTCTTAACAACACAATTTTGGAAGGCCGCAACTTTGATTTTTATATCTTCTGAAATCAAATTCTATTATATACTTATTTTTAGGAAACACAAATCACGTTCCCTCTCGAATATTTTGATGAGTTTTCTACTCTTACACACTTTGCTTTGTTTGTTTTGTATTCACGTCTTGATAGATCAATAAGTGCTTCTCCGCTGTCCCATGTAATCACTGTTTATTGAGCCATTTCGAGATACGTACATTTTGCTTTCACAAGCATGGAAATACAAAACAGATAACGAAATATAAAGTAATTAGAAAAGCTTAAAAAAGAAAAGTTTAATAATAATAAAACATATTTTCTTTAAGAAATATATAAGAAAACATTCAGAGGAATTAAAAAAGAATGAGAAAAATTGAAATCATTTCAATAATATTTTGCTTTTTATTTTCAATTGTAATTTCACCTTTCAAATCTCAACTTGTGGGGTTCAAACCTGCTTTGGGATTTGGGATGTTTTTAATGATTAAGAATCAACTTTAAATTATCTATTTAGCTCTCGTGTGCAAAAATAACCGTAGGGTGACAAACAAATACCCAAAAATATTACTGGATTTCACCTTTTGTCATCACATTATTCATTTCACAACAAACTCTCTTCTTACCCTACCTTAACGTCTCTAAATAATTTCCAATTTTAATTCCTATTCCAATTCTTTTCATATAATTTTAAATCTTGTATTTACACCAATTAACTTTTTTATCCAAAATTATCTTTTTCTTGCATATAAGTGTTTCATTATTTATTATTTTCATCATTATAAACAGCCATGTACGGTTAATTATATTTTAAAGTTTGTTTTGAAAAACTTTTGTGCTTCTTTCTTTGAGTTGAGAAATTTTTGTGTTTAATTTGGACAAAAATTTTTCAATTTCTTTCACTTCTTTTTTATTAGTTTGAAGGCGTTGGGAAGAATAAAAATCTAATCATGAATTTTAAAAGCCTTTTTCTTTTAATCCATTCCTCCGAGGAGGAGGGACGCAATTATTATAAAAGTCTTTATTTTTACAATATTTCTAAAATATTCAAATTTAATTTATTTTCAAACTTTAATAAATAAAAGAAGATATTGTAAATATTTATGCATTCGTGCGTTATAGTTTAAACATTATACTTGAGAACTTTAATTTTTTAAATATACCTGTTTTGTAAATTATTCACAGCTGCTGCCATCTACACTTGAAAAAATTTATTAAAAGTAGTACCATTTTTAAGTTTCTTTTACAAATGATAATTTTTATATATCTTTCTTTTTCTATGTTACTATAACGACAAAACAGTTTTTTTTTTTTTTTTTTTTTTTTTTTTTTTTTTTTTTTTTTTTTTTTGAAAAAAATAGGGTGTTTTGCTTGTTTCAATAATTTATTTAAAAGAAAATTTCGTTTTCTTTTATCGGTTAATATGCATATGAAATATTTCTTTAGAAATGCAACTTCTAATTTATTATTTGAAGTTTCTATAAAGCATTTACTTGAGGTCATTTACAAAAAACTTGGGGAAAGTATGCGAATAAAACTTAAATGCATTTCAGTTTGTAGTTATATACATATATATTAAAGAAAGTGCTGAACTATATCTTCAAAATATTCATATTTTGTGAGTTGACGGAAAATGTCTTGAGGCAAGCGAAAGTATAGCTTCAAGAAAGCTGTGAAATAAATTGATAATCAATGTAAAATAATTTTACAAGTATTATTCAATTTTATTATTCATATATATTATTATTTTCCTTCTGAACAAATACTCTAAAATTTATATATTATTACACATTCCAAAAAAATTTTTTATTTGCATTATATCACTAATTTTTTTTATATTAATAAACAATTTCTCTTAAACTGCATTACTAACTATTGAAGTTACTACACCAGAAATAAATGCAAATAACAAAATGTCATTAATTGGATTAATAATTTTTCAAAGAATTTCAAATTATGATTCTTTAGAAAACATTGCTTAGATCTACCACTATCTATTATATAAAAAAAATAGCATACACTTCGAAATTGAGTTAAATTGAAAGTTGATGGCATGCACAAGCGCAGATGCTTAAACAGCTTCAATGCGATTCCTTAATTCATAGACCGTTGTGATTGGCGTGTGTTAATGAGCCAGTAACTCAACAACCACTGATCAGATGTTTGCTATTAATGGAAAATCTAAAAAACGTAATTATCAGCACAAGAGCCTATATATTTTTTGTATCTAAGAAGATTCGAAAACATAATACCCATAATGTATAAATATGCAGTATATCCTTGAAATATATAATTTTACAGGATTCACATAACAACACATGGTATTAGAAATATTAGTTTGGGGAAAAAGTAATCCATAATTTTTGCGGTAGACGTCTGTAGTGATCGATATCTCGTGAAGTATCTATCAAACAATTTCAGATTTATGCTCATTGGAAAGGTGGCATTTGACACTAAAATATCCTCTTGCGGTTTTTTGTTTGATTAATTCAGTTACAAGTACAAGGTTTCAAAAATGGAAGACAACAAACAGAAAAATCGATGCATTTTCGTTTTTCTCTTGTAACGATGAAAAAGATAGCCGGGTGGCTAAAATTGTGAAAGGTGTTTATCGTCCTATATATGACTGTAACAACCAGTCACGCACAATTTTGGTTTCGTCGATTCCGTTTGGGTATTTGGATGCTAAAGATGCCCCTCGCATGGATACAACATAGTCGAGAATGTCTATAAAATATCAAAAATTATCAAACTTGACAGCATGTCAGCAGTCGTAGCTTCGCACAAAACCTAAAAATCTACATGAAAACTGTTTTAAACCTTTTTACAAAGCGAATCTGAAAGAAGTTACAAAAAGTTCACGTAAAAATAAAAGATTTCTTTTTCCCCAACCTAATATATAGCTGCCACTATTGATAGTGTCGTAAATGTTAATAATTGGTAACTGCATTAGAGGTATGAAATTGTATATAATGGTAACTCAGGAACTACTTTGACATACTCCTCAAATCGGAAATTTGGTGACTCTTTTTTCTCGCCAAGATGGATTCTCTCTAAATACAAATAATTAATACATAAAAAAAAAAACCTTAGAAAATGGCACAAATACAAGAAAATACTAAATTTGGCAGCGGCAAAAACCTAACTTGGTAACACCAAAATAAGAAACAGCAACCCTAAAAGTCCGTAGGGAGTGCCAGATTTGGCGCGTAAGTTTTGGGGGGTATCAAAGTTGTTCCGTAACTCATACCACCACTGCAGATGATGGGCCATTATAACAATGTCGTATACTCCTGGCAAGAATGTGCCCCTAGGATGCTATCAAATTCAAGCGGGGAAATTGTGATACTGTGTACAAAACAAAGATTTATTTAAATACACGATGTCATGCTATTCCTGCCTTCAAGATTTTGAAATAAAATTTCATTGTACTAATGAAAATTTAATCTTTTAAAACTAAAAAAATTTGATTGAAATATTTTCCCTGAGAATTATTTGATAAGGATATATTCAACTATATCAAAGTTTAAATGATAATTCATGAACGCTCATCACATAATGAGAGAGAAAGAAACCTAATAAATTATTTAATATAACTATATCTCACAACAGAGTATTTTGTATATGAATGTAAAAAGGAAAGCAAAAACAATATATATATTTTTCGCTGATAAAAATTATTTGTGAATTCTGTAAATAAAATTATTGTAAAATGAAATTTAAACATCAAAATTTAATTACGAGAATATCAAACTAATTGAATAACCCCACACATTATTCACTAATTATATAATTTTTTATGCAGTAATTTTTTTTATATATATTATCATAGAAACATGTATTTTTAATCCTTTTTAAAATTTTAAATTTTTTAGAATCAACCGTTGCATAAATGTTAAGCATAGAGCTTATTAAATTTTACTTCTGACATTTTTAAAAATTGTATAAAATTCACTTTAACATCTCATTTTTTTTTCTTTTTGCTCTAACACCTGCCATTGGACGCATCTTGTCATTTTTGGACCTTGCACCACAAAACCCAACCACCTAACACCTGCCAACATGAATCTTGATCTGCATTTTATAAATAGATATATGTGTCATGGTGAACTCTGAAAATGATCGTACAATTTTACTTTATTGCACAAATAATTACTCTCAAGAACTCCATATAATAAAAAAATACATTTCAGCAATTAAATATTTTCCTTATAAATATGGATGACAATTAAAATGATAAAACTGAATTACAAAATGATTAAAACTTTGCGATGTTTATAAAACTGTTAAATTTAAGTAAAACAGTGCTTATTAGTTTGTAAAAATTTTTGAAAATATTTTTGTTTTGAAATAAATTTATATATTTGTATAAATTTAATTAACATAGTGTTTTAAATATTCAAAATATTTAAAAATGTTATTTAAAAAAATGAATTCCGTAAACATTGAGTTTGTGTTCAGAATTCTGCATTTTAATATTTATGATATGTATTTATATTATATTTTAAAATTAAATTCACAAAACCATGCTCTCGTCTAATTCATTTTTAATAGCTAATATTTTAAGAATGAGCATTGTTAAGGAAATAATATGCACCCTGCAAGCTTATACACGAATTTGGGAGCGAAAAGCTTGCAGATGAGGTATAGATTATTGTTAGAGCATAGTAAAAAATATCAGCATGAATAAGGCAAAAAAGTTTTTAATTTTATTAATTTTTCATTTAAAGATACAAAAAATTGCCATTCCCTTTTGCTTAAGTAAGTACTTTGTCCATGACTAATAATATGTTTATACTGTGTAATAATATACAATTGAAAAATCTTCATATGCAATTTATAATCCTAGTTTGAATTCACTGTTCTTAAAATTCGCTTATGTAGCAATTTTTTTTAATTCTACATTTCTAAGCAAATTTTCATATATTGATACTAGAGGTTTCATGTTAATGGGTTTTTTTTATTTATAACAAAAATTTCAACGAACTGAGAGAAACTAAATGCTTTCAACTTAAGGGTGTATTCGATATAAAAATTATAGACAAAATTCACTCGTATTAAGTTTTTTAAAATATTTACCAAGAAAAAACAATTATTCCAATAAGCTTTTTATGGCATAAATTGAATTGAAAATGGATTCATTTACTTTTCCATGTTAATTTTAAAATATTCCAATTTCCTCTTATAATTCTTCTAGTAAATTTTACATAATTTGCTTACCATTTAAAAATATTTTTATATTTTAAAAATTTTTATATATACGACTATGAGAATCAAAAGCACTTTGAGACAACATCCGGCCGCACCTTCCTTCTCTCCTCTTCAAGACTCAAAGAAAGGGTTAGCGGGACATTACACAGAGGAGAGCAGGTGGTATATATGGAACAGAGAGTACAAGTCTAATATCGACTTCTGCTTTTGTGTTCTAAGCCATTAGGGTCGTTATGATTTGGAGACGTCAGTCTCAGAATAATGTAATAAATATTTATGCTTCTTAAGCCATCTTATATAAGGGATTTATTATTGGAGACGTCAGTCTCAAAATTTACAAATAGTTAATTGTTTAGGCTACTTTAGCTAGCTTCAGTAGTCAATTATGTATGTAAGAGACGCTAGTCTCAAAAATATATCTATCAGTTCTCAAGCCTTATGTGATTGATTTTAAATGCTTGTTTTGTGTTGTGATGCTTTAATTAAAATTAGCATCTGTAATTTTGTTCGTAATTATTTCACCCGAACCTACGCAAATTGATTTATTATTATCGTATTACCAACTCAAAATAGAAATAGGAAAGCTTCGCTAAACATTAAATAAAGTTGTTTATTTTAAAGTTTCAAAACTTAACTACTTAACCAAGTGTTTCATGCTTTACATATATGCTACAAAGACGATAAGAATTTTACAAAAGTTTCAAATCAGACCGATGATGCTAAATATGTACTAAACTCAAAAGTCAAATTGGTGCATTGTAATTATAAAATTTATGAAGTTCATTATTATTCCTCGAAATGACTATGTTCGTTATTATTCCTCATCATTATTCCTCGAAATGACTAAGTGATGGGTAGTGTATTGTTAAAGAAATTGTAATAAAAATGATGGCTGTGCAGCAATTTCTCTCAGATAATTCAAGACACTTATGAATATAAAAACAGATCCAATGACAACAGAAGACATATGGAAGATTAAATTAACTTAACTGCTGTGGAAAGCGTAGCTAATGCATTAAAAATTCAGCAGCAGTGTGGCAACTATAATACATGATGCATTGCCAGAACTTTGAGCACGTCGATCAAAAATCTTCAGGTTTTAAAAAATTATGGGATAATACATTAATAAAATAATCTATATTCAAAAATTACTTACTGTAAACTGTCCTAAATGAAAACTCTTTGCTTTGCAATCCCTTGTTCATATAAGAGTGTAAATGGCTTTACATTTTCTGCAGAATGCAGTCAATATCTAGATTTGTTCAATATAGATAGGAAAGCTGAATATTTATCAATGGGCCTCTCCATAGAAAATTTTGGTACGAGTTAATGACAGTTTGTTGTTGGCCGGAAAGGAGAAAATCCCTCCTACAGGACTTATTACCAGCAATGTTCAGGTGAAGCTAACATTACAGGAATTAGTTGTTCAGATTCGTCATTCAGATATTCTAACATATTCTTACGTCTGAGCCACCCCGCCTGTATGTTACTTCTTACCACATTGTCATATTACATCTTTTCTGGTCACACATTGTAATATAACACTGTTTTATGTAACACAATGTAATATGTCAGTGCCATATTACATTGACACATTGTTATATTATCTTACACATTATTTTTCCTCACCCGTTAAAGCGAAATAATTCTGTGATGTAAATATGTGTGTGCAAAGATTTAAAGCAAAGAACTTTAGCAGAAAAAGTTTGAATTATAAGCTACAGCTTACCAGCACCTGACCAACTAGTTCTTCTAATCCGATTTTTCGCGATCTTCTGTTCTGCTTACCAAAATAATTATGTGTATTATGATGATGTTAGAAAGGTAGTTGACCTGGAAGTACAAATTGTGCACAAATGCATAGCATCCATTTGGATCCCCTTTATTCTGTTATGAAGCATGGTATTCTACCGCAAATTGAAACATAGTTATTAATTCATCCACAGCTTATTGAAAATATCAAATGTGAAATAAGAATAACAAAATTTATATCGACAAACGTTTATTTACAAAGAAGCGATGGAGTTTAAAAATAAGAAATAAAGAAATATAATTATTTACAAGTGATTTACAGAAACACATTTTTTACAAGACAATAAAAATTCAAGTTACATTTTTATATAACTAATGCGATGCAAATATAATGAATTAAAGTTTTTCTTTCCTCAAACATGACGATATTTTATGCAAATTACATCAGTAATACAAAATATATTAAAATGATAACGCACACACACATTCACACACAAGAGATACGTGTACCTTGACGTAAATAAAAATTCTGTACAAACATAGGAACATTTCTTGTTATAGATTCTTAGAATTATTTTTATACCTTAGTAAAATCATCGAACAAAAACATTTCTTTGGTTCCGTTACAGAATTAATTAAATAAATTTATAATACAAAACTATACACATTTATTTTCCTAAAAATATTCACAATTAAATTTCTAAAATATTTATGTATGCGTATATTCCAGATTCATTTAATTTAGTTTATTTATTTGAAGAGAAAAGATCATAGAATACCAGAATACATAAATTTATGTTTATAAAGTATTATTTATAAGCTCGCCGCCTACCCTGTCTACTAATCAGCATGCCTGACTGTGGAGGTCCTAAGTTTGAATCTCGGTTTGGGCATTGAATGTACATTCTCTCTCTCCTGTCTTTGTCTTTTCCTTGTATGAATGAAGTATGAATGGCTACCCTATATGGCCTACCTATAAGCTGGAACCTAATGGCATATGTGTACTGAAGAAGTCGGACATCCCATCAAATTGTAGTTTAGTTAAAAAAGTGGAGCAGTGCATCCCATATTGCCTTGCTAGCACTCGACCGAAAAAAAATTACGGTCAAAGATATTACATATTGAGGACATTTTTTGGACAAAGAATAGACAATGATTGTTTGTTTTACAATGATGTCGCAAAAATATTCGAATAATCAAGTTATAAATATATTTAGTTAAATTAATAATGATTCCATTTAATTTCAATTTTCCTCTCATATACTTTGTTTTTTATTCAGCAGATTTTCCATCTGATTAAAACAAATTATAATAAATCTGTGATTGATTGTTATGGTCTTTAATCTTCTTAAATTATTGTTATATGTAATCTTTTTAAAATAAGATAGCTCATTAATCTTACTTATATCAATGAAGAAAATTTAAATTAAAATCTAGTATAAAACTTAATTTATACAGTAACCCGTAAGTGTTATAAGATTTCACTCTAACTCAATATCTGAATATTGAAAATTAATTCCAATTGTTCTAAAAATAGAAAAAAAACTTTTATAATATTAAAAATTTAATCGTTTATTAGTTATTTGATTTTGAACAACCATAGCAATTTCAAAATCATTATCAGATATTAAAAGTAGGATTATACTATTTTTCAGATGAAAACATGCTTTTGTATACTGAATTATTAAACTAATGCATTAAAACTAGATATCAAAAATTGTCATTTTCTTGGAATTTATCGACGCTCGAAACGCCGACGCTCAAAAACTCTCAATCTCATAAGGAGGTAAGTGTTTTTTCTTAATAATTTAATAAAGCATCAGTTTTCGTTGTTGTTTCTGATGACACTTGGCAATGCCAGGCCCGCCTGTAAGATACTAGGCGAATGAAGTCAAAGAAAGAGAGTATCTTCTGTTTTTGAATAGAGCACCCTCGTACGAAAGTGGGAGTACGACTTTTGGCTCATAGATGGCAGCATCATTTGAATCTTCCAATTTAGAGATTGAAACCAGAGAAGACCCAAAGCCTGGCTCCAACCACTCCCAGGGGTATTAATTTGGAATTTGAACATGGAGGACGTTACGACCCGTCAGATTTTACGTGTCCCAATCGCCCTTAGTGAACACGACGGATTTTCGGCTGTCGGGATTCGAACTCACCACCTTTTAGTAACGAGAACGAGGCCTTAACCAACCAGGCCAAAGAAGTCTTTCAATTTTCGTTTTTAAGTCCATTAAAACAAAATTTTACCCGTTTAGAGTCTACTCTTATATAAAATTCTCTTGATACAAATTCAAATATATTTGGTTATATTATATAAAGCATTTTATGAGAAAATAAAATTAATTTTTACAAACTCTGAAAATATTTAAATTAATTAAAATTGCTGTTATTCTAATTTGGATATATTATTACTATTGAGAATTATAAAGGAAATTCTGAATAAGAGTTAAGTTACAGTATATTTATAAAAATGTTTATTCTACAGTAGAAAACTATTGTCTGAAATTTCGGTTTCATACTATGAAACTAATTCTACGAAATCTGAAGATTTCCCTTTGTGCGTGTGTCAAAGTGTCCACTTGATAAGACGAAACACTCTTTTGGTCTTCATTAGTTTCTTGAATTTCGATTGGTGCTTTCCATTCTTGTAAGTCAGCTGTGCAAAATATGTTGTAGATTGTTCCAGAAATGGCAAAAATAGAGAAAGCTGTGATGAAAATGATGCCCCAGTTATGCAGCGTGTTCTGAAATAGAACAAAATAAATTAATTTCGCAGCATAGAAATAAAGATGATTGCTTATGTAGATGTAGAAGAAATTTATTGTGTAGTTTAAATTTGATTTACATAACTGCTTTAAAAATCAAAACTATGAATTCATAAAATAAGTAAATTTATCAAATATAAAAAATTGTGTACAAACTTACATACATAATTTAACAAATAAATTGAAAACTTTAATTTTTAAAATTGATGTAAATTTTTCATTGCATATATATCAAAAGAGCATCATCACTGTCATTTAATGATGACTTCATATGGCGTTTAACGACATGGTTCGTTGTTGTTAATGACACTTGGCAACGCCAAGCCCACCCGTCAGAGAGACTAGGTGAATAAAGTCAGTGAAAGAGCATCTTCTGTTTATTTTTAATAGAGCACCCTCATACGAAGGTGGAAGTATGAATTTTGGCTCATAGATGGCAGCACCATCTGAGACATTCAATTTAGAAATTGAAGCCAGAGAAGACCCATTGCTTGTTTCCAATCACACCCAGAGGTATTAATTTGTAATAGGAACATGGAGGAAATTGCGACCCGACGGATTAAACGTGCCACAGTCGCCATTAGTAAACACGACGGATCTTCAGCTAAGCCGGGATTCGAACTCACCACCGTTTGGTAATGAGAACGATGCCCTAACCAAAAAGGCCACCACGTCTCAAAGACATGGTTTAATCTTCATTAATGATTTTGTTATTTCATTTATCTTTTTTAATGACTGCTTTAATTTCATCAAAGACTCATTTATGCTTGTTGTTTTTACTATGAAACTGATATTATTTTATATTTATGGAAGTATTATTTTATATTTTAACAAACAATATATAAATAGTTAAAATTCAAAAAGAATAAATGAAAAAAAATTAATAAAACATATTATTATAAGAATAAAATGAAATAGCTCATTAAAATTTCATTCATATCTTTCAATAACGTATTCAGTATTCACATGAAAAAAGGATTACTATATGTGCCAAATTAATTTTTTTTTTTGTTAATTTGCAATACAATTTTTCCATTCTCTCTAGTAGAGCTGAATAAAATAAAATCGTAAACATTTTATTGTAAAAAAGAACATGAATCCCGTAATTTATTGCTTCAAATTTATGGACTTCATAATTCTTTTCAGCCATACCAAAATTATTATTCGTTTTCAATGGTTTCTATCTTAGCATTATATAAATACCTTTTCTACTCTTCAGTGGAAGAATAATAAAATTAGTTTAATATAATTAACGTATTCTATATATTTGTATGAAAATTAATAGTATACTACATTTTAGAAATTCAGCACCTAGTTACAAATTTATCTTTTTAGTTATCAATTATAAATCATAGATAAATTAAATTGTTGTTATTGATGACATTTGGCAATGCCAAGCCTGCCCGTCAAGAGATTAGGCAAATGAAGTCAGAGAGACGTCTTCAGTTTTTGAACAGAGCACACTCACACGAAGGTGGAAGTACGACTTTTGGTTCATAGATGGCAGCACCATCTGATTCTTCCAATTTAGAGATTGAAACCAGTGAAGACCCATAGCCTGGCTCCTACCATCCCCAGGGGTGTTAATTTGTAATGGGAACATGGAGGACATTGCGATTCGACATATTTTATGTGCCCCAGTCGCCATTAGTGAACACGACGGATCTTCGGCTAAGCTGAGTTTCGAACTTACCACCTTTGGGTAACGAGAACGATGCTCTAACCAACCAGGTCTCGGCGGCTTAGATAATTTAAGCAGCTTCTCTTTTGTGCAGTTAATTTTTGCAATCACAAAATTTTCCAAAGCTATTTTATATTATGGTATTAAAACATCTTAATATATTCTTATTGATATATATTATAATCTAGAAGTGTTTCAGTGTAATCCCTTCATTGAAAGATACCATTTATGGTTACAACCTCCATACGTCCTGCTCCGTCCTTACCGCTGAAGCTACGGCTATCCATCAAGCCCTTCAGCTAGGGAATACAAAACAGTTTAATAAGATCTGTATGTATACTGACAGTTTGAGCGTTTTAGAAGCGTTGAGAAACTCTAATAATTGTCATCCAGTTGTGTCTAAGATTTTCGGAGCATTGAATTCCCTTGCTGGCAAGGGCTATGACATCATTTTCTGTTGGATCCCAGGTCATGTAGGTCTAGAGGGA
The DNA here is from genome assembly GCA_026290005.1 of Latrodectus geometricus. Lineage (NCBI taxonomy): Eukaryota > Metazoa > Arthropoda > Arachnida > Araneae > Theridiidae > Latrodectus > Latrodectus geometricus. The sequence continues at coordinate 15,369 of JAPDSC010097298.1, read as the reverse complement.
AATGGAAAGGCGAATGCAGCTGCTAAAGCTGCATCGTCCTTACTTCATTCATCTGTCCCTCTTTTCGATGTGAAAAGGGTTGTTAAAACATTTGTTAACTCTCTCTGGCAGGAGTTTATGGAGTATGCAGGTCTCTAATAAATTGTGTGCCATATTTCCATATTTCATCCCATTATCAGTTTTACCGATACGAAGAGCAGATGTTAGATTAACTCGCCTTCGTATCGGACACACACGTTTCACACATAGACATCTGTTTCTAAATGAATTGAAACCATGGTGTGAAACGTGTGATGTTCCATATTCTGTTTATCATATTTTAATCTCATGTCCTGATTTTAACGTTTACCATTTTGTATTTTTTCAAACTAACATTTTAATTCTATATGATTTAGTGGGGGAGCCACCCACAGAAACCTTTTTGCCTTTTTAAAGGCAATTGGTTTTATTCATTTCATTTAAACCTTTTGATTTTAATTTTATGTGAATTTTATTTTTACTTTCACTTATTATTATAATTAATTAGATTTTAATGTATATACATATACACTAATTTTTTGTATTTTAAAATTTTAAAGTTGAGTTCGGTCTTCAACAATATTTTTATTTAAATTTAATATTTGGCGCAGTTTGTCCTTATTGGACCTTGTGCCCTTAAACCGAACCAAACAAATAAACTTCAATGAAAGATAAGAAATGTCCAAAAAGAGATGGAAAGACTGTATCGATGAGGACTTTGCGATCCTAAAAGTAAATGGGAAATCAACTGCTGGGAGATGGGCAAAATGAGAAACGTTTGAAAAGGCCCATAAAAGGCTGTCATGCCAATGCTGATGATATATCATCATCATGATAAGATCTATAAGTTTATATATCATGATATCATATAAATCTAAGTACAAAATAGTGTTTAACGTAAAACATCAAAGTCTAATTTTTATGTTTAGCATACAGATTAATGTATATAAAATTAAATAAATAAATTATATAATGTAATAAATATTAAAACAACATATAATAATTAATATATTTCAGTTCATTGATTACTCACCCCATCATGAATTACATAGCCAACAAAAATTGGAACCAAAAATCCTGATATGTTAGCAATGGAATTGGTAATTGCCATTAAAGTGCCTGAAATTATAAAAAAGTATATTAGTAATATATTTTATAATTTTTAGAAATATTTCAGCGTCATAAATTTTTTTTCATAACCTTTAAATAGTTATTGATGATTAAAACTTAGAATTACAATAAATTATTTTTTATTGAAATGAAATTTTTATAACATTTTGAAAGTGATGCTCTTAAATTTCCAGGGTTATCATTACAAATAAATTCACAAGAATATCACTTGATAAGTTATCGCTTGAAGAACAAATCTCCATTGGTTTAAAAAAATGCTTTTGTCTTGTTTAATTTTTAAAAAAATCAGCTATTAATTCAGGAAACAATAAAAGAATACAGGTACTAAAAAATGAAGGAAAATGCTTTCAAATTATCTTTAAAATCAACATATGCTAAATTGCTTAAATAATTTTTCATAAAATTATATGTATTAAAATGTTTTATTTATTTTACAACTTTTGATTTTAGAGCATAGCAAATGGACTTCCCCAATAAAAAAATGTAATTTTTAATCGATATAATATGTAATTATTTACTTTACAAAGAAGTTGTTTAAAAGAATCCCATTCTAATAATTTTCTAAATGAAATTTCACACAAATCATATTAATTGATCACTTTTCCTTATTTTTATCTAATTTTAAAAATTTCTTTTCTGTTAGTAGATATTCCATGTTTTTACGATCAAATTAAAAAAAAATTAATAAATTTTAATTTTTTTAATATCAGCATAATTTTAAGAAAATTTTAAATTGATTTTAGTAATTCTTCAATTTATTAATTTTTAAAACTAAACGTAAGACGATTTCTCGACATTTTAATGCTTTTTAGGAAACATTTCAACATTGATTTTCATTCTTTTATAATTTAAAAACTAAAGACTCAACTTTCAGAAAGCTTTCACTTTTATCAGCTCATAAGCTATATAATATTAATTATAAAAATATATTTCCTGTTATTAAGACGTTTAAAAAAAACTAATACATTTTTTAGAAATCCTTTAAACGCTCAGATGCATTAGAATTATAGTTACGAAATGTAAACTATTATATCTTTTCACAAACTATTATATCATCTTAAATCTTTTCATATTTACTAAATATTTGTGCAACAGTATAAAATAAATCATCTGTGCATTATCGAGTTTGACTAATTTATTACTTTTTAAAATAGGAGGTATATTTTTCATTAGTTTTCTTTTCGAAAAAAATTAATTGATAAACTTTTTATATAACCAAATGAAACCCAGTGGCGTAGTGCCAACTCGCAGGTCAGAAATTCTATCATCAAGCTGGCAATTTTTACTCAGCATTTTATCCGTTCAATGGGTCGATAAAAGTGAGTACCAAGCATGCTTGGGAACTAAACATTGGGAGTTATGTGATGGGCATAATCAACTTCCAAGATATGCTTCGCAACCCAGGACAGTTGGTCAGGAAAAAGGTATGGGCACTGTAGTACTAGGAGCCCCGATGGGCTGTAGTGCCATAGAGTTTCTTTTTAACCTTTCTTTGCATAATGGTGGAATTTCCATCATAACCTATAATGCCGAAAAATTATATAAACGAACAATTTCACTTTAAGTTGATCGTGTTTGGATACCTTTTTAATGCCCATTCCATAAAAAGAAACATAGCTGTCAAAAATAAACAAGTGTCATTATCAGTGAAACGAGCTTAAAGTTGTCTCATTCCGCCGTTTGTTGTAGTTGCAATAAACGTATGATTTCGTTTATAATTTTGTTTTATTATATTAGACTTTCTATTGCTAAAAAATTGAAAATGAGTGGAAGAAAGGTTTGTAACACGTGTTTCTGTTATTTTCCTCTTTTATTTATATTTAGTACTAAGCTAATGATCTAACTTTGGATGATGATGGAAATTTTTAGCATATTGTTTTTTGCTAAATTTATACTATAAATATATACTAAGATTTTTTTAACCATTTTTCCTTTAATTTTGAACATGAATTATATCAACTTGATTTATTTCACCAATAAAGAAAAAATCATGCAAAGAAGGGTTAATAACCAAAAATATTAAATTGATTGATATGATGCAACTTTTACCTTTTATAACCAGATATTATGTTAAATGGATTGATGTTATAAACTTTTTCCCTTAAGTGAAGTTTAAATAGCGTAGAAAATTCACTGTAAAATTTATGAGAAAAAATAAAAACTTTTTTTCATTAAAATTTCCATTTTGTTTTAAAGTGAAGTTAAAACTGAGCAACTAACAGAAATGGCATGTGAACTTTAATTTTTAAAGGACCCCTTAAGAGCAGATCTCCAATGAAATAAGAAAAGAAGCATTTACATATTCTAGTTTCAAAACAATTTTATTAAAGTGGGTGAGCCAAAATTTTTCTTTAAAACTTTGAAAATATATAATAAAGGAAGAAATAATAACAATGAGTGATTTATAAAAAAAGGTGTCCCAAAAAATCAGATTTAAGTTAAGAAAATCGAATAAAATCCAAATTCACGTGATCTTTCTTTTTACTGTAACTAGTAATCATTATCTCACTTTTTGTACTATAAAATCGATTCTGCCATGTTATCCATAATCAAAAATCTAAAAATGCCATCCTTCTTAGTGCCAATTACAAGTAACATCTAAAAAACATGTTATTTATAATCAGCATCGAGCAGGATGGCTCATCATCACGTTGTATCATTACAATGAAAGGATTGTTGTTGTAAATTATTGGCCAAGGTAAAGGTAAGTTAGTCGAGATTTGCGAGATCATATGGTTTTCACAATCATTTAATTCCAAATCAACCGATTTTTAAGAGTTGAGGTATTTAAAAGTACTTGTTTACGGTTCAACCACTTCAATTTTATCTTGAACTTAAGTAGCCTGCCTGACGTGAAAATCCCTCATATTGCATGTTGTTGTAAGGGTTGTTGTAAATCGCTTTTAATAATGCAGAATGTACTAGCAGTTTTATTGAACAATACCTCATGCCATATACTGTTGACTTTTTTTCATTTTAAATAAAATAGTGACTCCTTTCCTGCAAACATTCTTTTCTTTTTATACATTTTGATTATATTAAATTTTATTAAATAATATATATTAAATTTTACAAAATTCGAAAACATTAACATTTTACTTTTAGAAATTCACCAGTTAAAATAGATAATTATAAATACAATAATTTCATAATTATTTTTTTTATTTCTAAAGGCGGGCACCCTTGAGCAAGTAAGTACATTAGCCCATTAGTCGCAACAAGGCCGAAAACTGCTACTCATTTTATCGTTACCCGGTGGGCACCTGTGAACCAAGTCACGGAGGTACGAGTAGCATCGCCCACGCCACAACATCAAACCCGTTTATAGGCTAGACCACATTCATCTATTATCTGAGGAAAGGACAAAAAACACAGAGAGAGAGAGAGAGTACATCCATGCCTGAACTGGGATTCGAACTCAGGTCCTCCCCATCCGTAGTCAGTTACGCTAACCACTAGACAGGTTGGGCGGCGTGATTTCATAATTATTGTTCTTATAAATGTGTAAAAATATTCAGTATTTTGTAAAATATTTATTAATATGCTAAATACTTTAATTTTTATAAGACAGTATACACCTTTCGCGCATACTTAAACTATGAGACTTACCAGCAAATTCTGGACTCATATCTACATGAGTTACATTGAAACCGGAATACACAAAACCATTGAGACCCATGGCTAAAGAAAGTAATAGGATTATTGAGATTGGTGAACAACCAGCAAAAGCTACTAGCAAAATGCACAATCCGGGACCATAAAAACCTGTCAAGAAATAAAAAATAAATATATTATATAGCTGACTTATATATCTACAATAAGAAAATAACAGGATATATTTCAATACTAAAGAAATCAATTTATAATGAAATATTACAACTATTAATATTTCAATGTTACTCTAGAATGATGTTAGTACATATTTTACTCACCAATAGAGTTAAGTATTTTCCTTATGACTGTAATTCGAAGACGGCCTTTCTGACGTAGCTTATCAGCAAGAATACTTGCTAAAAATGCCATAACTGCACTGAGGATATTCGGAACAGCAGATAAAAATCCATTCTAAATTTTAAAATATATAAAATAATTATTCAAAAAATAATTCATACACTTTACGTTATTAAATAAACACTAAACAAAATGTTTATTTTATAACTAAAACTAATGACGTTCATACATATTAAAATTATTGAATATGTGTTCTATTACCACGTCAGCAAAGAATTTGATTTTATATGAATCTTCAAATTTACGGAATTTGCTATTATAAATTACATAAAATTATGATAATCATAATAATATTTCTGAAATAATTACGTTTCTTAAATTAAAATGGAGAACATTATTCAAATAGATTGGTGTTTCTGTTAATAATGTGTAGTTTCCCCAATCTTGTCCAAAATGAGCAATGACCAATCCCCATACAGGAAGAGATGTTAACAATGATTTCCACGGGACGGGTATCTAAAAGGAAAAACACGCAACTATTAGATATTTCCAGAATAATTTGAAACAACAATTATGTGATAAAACATTTGCATTTAAATATTGAGTAACCTAACTAACCAAATACCTTTAGTTGCATTATTTTCAAAAAGAAAAAAAAATATTTTAATTGTTATATATTTAAGAAATCAACCTTAATTCCTTCTCAGGTCAACAAAGAAAAAATTTAATTTAGTTACTTTTCATTAAATTTTGCATTGCCTATTTGTAAAGAAAGTGTCGATACCATTTATATGTTTAATTTATTTATTCTATTATTTTTATGCTTCTACACAAATTGATTCAAAAGCAGGAAGATTCTACGCCGATGGTGAACCACCTTCCATTACAAGATAAATTTTTCTTTTCACTATAATGTAGAAAATGATTTTTAAACTATTTTCATTTATATTTTTAAATTAGAAAAAATCTCTCTCACACACACTTTCCATCTTTCTCACAAATTTGTTTATGAAATGCAGAGTTGAATTTTCAAAGGAAGTAATAATTTTATTTACAAGATAATAAAAATAAATAAATTTTAGAATGTAAAAAATGTAAAAAATAATTACTGTTAATGCCAACAGATGGCACCACAACATAATACTGAATTTTTCTCCCATATAAAACTCTAGTTCATTAAATTTAACTAAAGAATTAGCATTCGAAAAGACAACATTATCATCAAGTGTCATCTGCTACAAGTTTAAAAAGTTTATCTGAATATGAGTGAATGAATAAAAAGTATTTTATTAACAACTGAAAATTTAAACAAAATATATATAGAGAGAAAGTGTAAACTAATAGTACGAATCGAATGAATTAAAAAGTTGTCATAAATGTAATCATTTTCAATATGAAATATTCCAAGCATCACGTTGAAATAAATTTAAAAAGTGCAGGATGAAAGAAAAACATTTTTAATATAGGCTCAAGATTAAATCCTTCGCAGTATTTGTATTCTACCTTAACACTAAAATAAAAGTTATTTTGATAAACCCATAAGATTTAATCCTAATAGAAAATTTTTTTGGAAAAAAAATAATCATCTAATAAAATTTGTTAAATAAATTCTTATAAATTTTTAAATGGATTCTTTAAATAGGTATCGCAATTATCATGTATTTCCTTCAAATAATTCATAAGTATTATTGATAATATAAGTATAAAATGCAAATGCAAAATCAATAATAATAATAATCAGTATCAAATGCGAAGTAAGATTTAATTTAACTGGTTATCAAATAGATTTAAATTATTTCAAATGGTTAAATCATTGTAAATCTTACATAAAGAAATGGTTATATTTGATACTATTTTAAGAAGAAATGGTACAATTTCACGATTTATGAAATTTAAAATTTTTCCTTATTAAAAATTATCATAATATATCAATAAATTATTATTATAAAACAGCTCATGATTTTTTCTGACTTTACAGTATTTATAAAATAATATTTCAATATTATATCCAAATTTCAGAAATATTTTTTAATTTTGTTACAGTCAAAACATTTATTGAGTTTTTGTTTTGAATAATACAAAAATTTGTTTTTCGAAATTGTATACCTAAGTGAATGTATCACGCTATATTATGTGTTATCATAGTAGCAAAATGTTAATATATATTATAATGTGATATTTATGCAGTAACTTTATTTTAATTTCTATTCTAATTCTCTATCACGCTATAATCTTTTAAAACATTATCAACGTTCATTTTAATGAGAAAATTGTGGGTGTAAATGTAGAGCTTGTTTACGTTTCTTTTGAAAATAACATGACTAAGCATTTCTTAAAAGCAGCTGAATTCAATAAGCAGTCGCTCGCAGCTGAATTTCAATAAGTTTTAATATTTGCTTAGTCATAGATTAATTTACATAATGGAACATGTGTCAAAAATATTAAAATTTTAATGTATTAAAAAATCATGACAAGAAATTTGTTTTATGACTTCTAGAATTTTCCAATTTAAAGAATTTTAAAGATTCTAGATTGTAGTTATTTTAGAATTAAAATTAAGAAAAAATAGAAATAGTGTTAAAGTAATCAACCTATTAGCAAAAATGTGTAAATTTTTTGAATGAAAATGAAAGAACGTTTTAAGATGTTAAAATATTAATTCAATATTTTAAGCAAATTATATTTAAGAAGAACATATTTATGTAATTTTATTTATATAGTTTTTATGCAATTCCATTATAGAGTTAAGAATAGATTTCATCGAATTTTAAGACATGTTCGAGAAGAGAGAAAATGCTCTGAATAATCGTATTATAAAGAAACTGTAATTAAACAAGGTAAAACACGTTATTAAATAAATAAATATAAGACGAAAGAACATAATTTTTATCCTGACAATTTTTATCAATATGAAAAGAGTCAAGACAAAAATATCATAAAAATAATGTAAGACAAAACAAAAATAATATAAAAAACGAAGAGAATTATAAAAAAAATTTTTAAACTTTGCAAAATCAACAAGAGACCTTTAAATAATGGGATTTTGTCACACAACAAATTACCAATTGAAATAAATCTAACTTATTTCAAACGGATAGATATATTTCATCCTATTGTAAATAAAATAAAATAAATAAAAGTTTTAAAACTTAAGATAAAATAGACAATCCCTACATGCAATATTTATTTGTCAAATGCGAACAAGAAGAGTCATAAATTCTCCAATGAAATAAAAATATATGTTTCTGTTTGATTTCCCTAACAGTTATTTCTTTGCACACAAGGACTTATTAGAATAGAGCGTATGGTTTAAAGGGGATTCTGAACCTCTTCAGACATTTAAGTCTAAAGTGGGACTCGAACCCATAAACTATTGAACAGAAGGCAAGAACATTAATCACTTATCTGCCAGCTCGACGGGAATATATAAAATATTAAAATTTCAAACCTATTCCTAAGGGAACGGAAGTTGAGGACACTTCTTAAAAAACATTTAATTGAGACAAATTGATCCATTGGTGTAAAAATAGATTTTATCGCTAGCAATTGCTTATTAAAAATAATAATGATGTATTTTTAATAACAGACAGAGAGGTATTAAACTATTCAAATTCCTAAAATAATAATGAGGAAAGACCAAACAAGTTCTTTTTAATAATAATCCAAAACACCAGTAAACTGTTGTTCTTATTTCAGAAAGAATATGTTTTACTCGAACAACCCTGTGAAATTTAATTTATTTATTATTAAATAAAAGGCTTGAAAACTTAATTTACAGGCTTAGTTTTTCCAACATTGATGCCTTTTTGTAGATGAAATTTTCAAATATTTTATATTTCAAGCAATATATTTTTGAAATTGAATTTTGAAGGTGATGGTGAGGGGAATATGTAATAAAAAGTTACATTCACATTCCCATCTCTATCAGCTTCAAAATTAAGACGATATACCCACTTTCTATATTAAAAAAATCGTTTATTATGATAGATCTTCTAGATAACAAATAACATATTTCGACTGAATGAAAATTAAAGTTCTATTCTTTTCATGTATTTTTCTTCAAAATAGTCAAATGCCAATCAAATGCTGAATGAGAAGATGTGACGCCCCCGTTGAGTTCACATTGTTCAGCATTTGCTTCTTGAACAACTTCAGAAAGACATTTAATATTTTAAAAGTTCAATGCCACTGTATTTTTACCTTTCAGACTGATAGGTTTGAACAGCTTTATACTTCTAAAGAAAACAGCTTACATTACCTTTTCGTAGTACGTATTCTGTTTACCATTTTAAGGATAAAATCACTTTCAAAGAATCATATCTTACATTATTGTTTTATTGGAACACCAAAAAATGGTATATATGTTTAATCGATAGTTACAACATCAAGAAAATTTTAGTGGCCACCTCCTTTTAATGCTTTACACTTTTTGTGTTTTTTTACTGACGCTAACACACTTTACTTTTTTTGCTCTGTTATACTGCCCAACGGAAAACTATGTTTTTTCGTTTGTAGTTATTCATGAATATTTTCATATTTTGGGGAGGATCTCATGTTATGTATCTCTTGTTGATTACAGCAATTATCAAATATTTAAATTTTCTATATGGGAGACACAATACACTAAAAATGGTCTGTTGCAAATTATCTAAATACTATTAGAAATCCTTTCTCAAATTATCTGAATACTAAAACAGCAGATGGAACTTCATTTTATAATGCTGAATGCAGATATTGCGCGTATTCTTGATTTAGTTCTACTTAAAAATCATAGAAAATCGTAGGATAACAATATTTCTATGTGCATAAACTCTAATTTTCTTCCCATCCAAAATTTACTCGGTACTAAACTACTAGCAATAAGCCAGCGTAAAATCATTTATATTTTCAAATCTAATCATTAATTTTTCCTTTCATTTCATATCTGTGAAAAACAAAATATTTTAAGAGGACTCTCAGAATATACATTTTTCAAAATAAATATACAGAATAATTTATTCAATGCTAAACTACTTTGTATTTTTCAAAGTATATATTTTCTCTTCCATAAAATAAATTTATAGAAATTCAAATTTTTATTTTGAAAATAAATTGCTAAATTTTTAACTAGAAAAATGCAATATAATAAAGGAATTTGACAAATTTATTAATTTTGTAGAAAGAAAAAGTTAGTATAATAATCAATTTTTAGCAATTTTGGTACACATATTTTGTTAAATGTAATATAAATATAAGTGATCAAAGTATTTTTAATTTTATTTCATGGTTTTTTGTGCAATTTCACAAGCCGTATTATTAAAAGTGATCTTTTGATTTTACTGTAATTTTGATAGTTTAAAATTTCAATGTTTGATGTGAGCTACAATTTTAAAATATGTAATTTCTAATCAAATACTTTTTACAATGATACTTTGTTTGTATGAATATAAGAATTGTAAAAAAAAGTGAAGTAAACATTATTGTCATTTGAAAATTAAAAATAATCAAGAAATAACTTTCTAAATCATTTTCTAATTTTAAAAATGTATTGATCAATTGTTAAATAAACTTTTGCCAAGGAATAAATTTTACCTTTGCTTTTATCATAATTTGACCTTTTCTTATGTGTGCCAATTCTGATTTAGTTATGTGAGGATGATCATCTGGTGTTTCATAAACCAAATATGTCCAAAGAATAAACCATACGCATCCAAAAGTACCTACAAGGAGACAAAGGGGCTAATTATTGTTTAATTGAGTTAAATTAAATTCCCATTTTTAAAAATGATTTATTAGTTTCAAGTTGACTTAAATCAGTATTAATAGAACGATTAAATAAAGTAAGAGTAATTATAGGTTAAATTAAATAAATACTTATAATACCATAATTTAACTCAATCAAAATTATAGGTTACATAAAAAAAATAAATTCCTTCACTTGAGTTTGAAAGAAATGTAAAAAATGATAGCTCATATATCCCATTATTAATGTTGTAAGAGTTGTATAGGATGATTTAAATATCAGATAAAGCAAATTCAAAACTTTTAAAATGTGCACAACTGTTTGAAAAGGTAACCTAAGTGTATCTATGGACTTTACATATCAACAAAAGTCTGTCGACATTAGTGCAGTCTCAGTGGTACTTAAATTTTGGAGCAAAATTGGTCGCGGTCATGCAAATACATAATTATCAAATTAATTTAGTAAAAAATTAAATATTTATCAGAAATTTAGAGAATAAAAAAATGGTGTCTAATTATTAATTTTGTGTATTAAAGTTGCGGATATAAATTTAAGAAATCATCTGTAATTACTTGAATTTCACTTTCTTACAGACAAAAAAGTGCAGTTAATTTAAATATTGTTTCTACTAGTGTCATTATAATGATTTTCCATTTCATTCAAATTTACATTAGTATTTTATTCATTATTATCACACATTTTTGATTGTTACCTCATGATTGTCGATATTTTTAGGTTATATCCACTGTAATTGTAAATGTGAAAGTATAGAAAATGCTTCTTTAATTTCAGTAGCAAATAATGATTAAAAAAATTTGATTAAAATTTTCAAATAATGGCAGAAAAATTTAATTAGATACCAACTTTACTCACATAGTTTAAATACTATATATCATTCGCAAATTAAAATATTATATAGTAGAGAATAAGTGTTATTTGATATATTATTAAATATATTTGCACTAAGAGTTATAATTTTTTTTAATTAATGGGATTTTTATAAATTTTTATTAGCATGTTTTTTAAATAAATTCAAATTTCAAGGAAAATTAATTTTCAGTATCTATTTCAAAAATGAACGGAAATTATGTAACAAAATATGTAACTATTTTAAGGAAATTCCATTTACCAAATACGTAGAAAACTGAGGGCCATCCCCCAAGAAAGGTACTATCGCACAATAATCCCGAAACAGCAAATGAAACTACAACACCAACAGTGCATCCTGTGTAGATAATAGCTGAGGCACGACTTCTCTCCATGGTTGGTACCCAGCGCCCAATTAAAGTATTCATGGCCGGCCAAGTGGCAGCCTAATACGAGAAAATATTTTAATTAGAAGTGTTAACAAGCAAATATGATCTGCTTATAAAACACATTAAATAATTTTGACTTGTTCAAGTTTATCAAAATGCTGCAAACAAAAGATGGTAACAAATTTTATCAAACAACAAATATTTGTTTTATTGCTCATGAAATTTATTATAAGTTTAAATTTCTGTATCCACTTATACACAATTTTGTTAAAATTACAAGGTAAATTATGATAGAAAAAATTAAATTCATTTTTAAAATAAAAACTTATTTCTTCAAATAATTATATATAGTTGCAGGATTATGCATACTTATAAAGTTCTGTTGATCACAAAAAAGGCATAAATATCACAAAATTGCCAATAGATCGTCTCATATTGTTCTTATCCCTTTCTCTTTTGTAGAAACTAAGCCTTTATTTTTATCATTTTACGAGATAAAAGCAAAGAAACAACTATTAAAAATTTTCTTATTTAAAGGATATAGTTTAAGTTTAAGTAACAATAACATATCCGGTAGATAATTTTTTATTATTGGAGAAATATCGTGTTAATTACCACCATTTTTCTTACAGTTGACTGGTGTTTGCATATATATGAAAGAGGATAGTTATAAAATTTCAAGTCACATTTTTAAGAAATAAAAGAGTTTGGAAGTATTTGTAATATTTCTTATGAAACTTGCCACGTAAACAGGAAGTATTGAAATAACGGAATTATGAATGAGTATTTCAATCACTTATTAAAAAAAATGGAAGATTTTCAAACTAATTAATTTATCCAAATAATTAACTATCGTAATATTAAAAACAATTTATTATAAAGATTAATACTGAGGTATAGACTAAAAGACATACAAAATGATATTTTGCTAAAATCAACATATTGCTTTTAAAATACAGCTATTCAATGTTTAATCAGTTTTCTTATGTCAACTCTCTGGCTAATATCAAGCCGTTGAACAGAGAATCAATTTGCGCAAACGTTGATCTCTATATTTTGAACTATAAAATTTAGAGATCAAACAACAATCTTATGAATTTCATTTAATATTGTTAAGGAAAGTTTTTGCTAAATGCTTTTAACAAAGAATTTTTTATGTTTGATGAGGGGGAATGATTTCTGTTGCTTACAAGCAATGAAAATATGGATATATATCAACAACAAAAATTTCCCCCTACAAAATAGAAACATACAAATAAATTTGCTTTAACTTAAGTATTGTGAATACTATTATTGTATAATCTAATAATTTGAGAGCTTCAGCTAAAATACATAAAACGTAATTTTAGCATAATAAAAAGTTAAAATTTCATTTTATTATGTACTCGTTAACAGAAAATGTAATACTTACATAAAATTTATAAATTAAAATTTTTCTTGGAATCTTATTCTAAGAAAGTTACATTATAATTACATTTTTATTCTGATTAAGCTTTATTTGTTATAAAAATAAACTTGATTTTAATCAAAATTTATTTTATATGAATTGTTCATATAAAATATTTGTAGTACACTCAATTTTTTCCTAACTAATACATAAATAATACCTAATTTTAAAAATTAAGGTTTTAAGAGCTTCTTATTCAATTTTTAAATGATATAATAAGAAAAGAAACACTTAGAAAGAAGGATTTATAAAATTACAACTAAAAAATGCTTATTTTGCAAACCTACAGCAATTTATTGAAAACACAAATGGAAGTTTTAAATTCAAAAGATACATATAGATAATGATATACACATTATATTATTCCATTTTCTGATATTATATTTCGATAGTATAAAATATTGCATTAAAATAAAAAGATTCAATGATAAAGAAATTTCAAGCTGAATCACGAAATATTTTAGTTTAATGGTATTTAAATAACATTCTTGTTAAAAGAAGAAAATAAGGCTTAAAGAATTGTTAAGGAATTTCTATTTTTATCTATAAAGAATCCTCTGGTAGCTAGTGATAATGAGAAATTTGTTTTTCTTAAACAAAATTGGGGAATCCTTTAATATTATACAGGAGGTTCTTACTTTACGATATTCAAAAACATATTTCCACGATTAATCTGTTTTATTTTGAATTTTTGTCATCTTATCCACATTCGTAAACAAAATGAGTATTGCTTTTATCACTGTAAACCAAATTATCAAACTTGCGATTCCGAAACACAATTTATTCAAAATTCTGTTAATATGAATACAATTACTGTTGAATATTATAATCCATAAAGTAAAGACGACATTGCAAGCTATTTGAAATCTGCTTATAAGATTTTGCGTACTAGGCGGGAATTTCTTTATTTTCATAGAATGTTTTTTACATCGAATTTGGCTCAGCAGTTGAGAATCTAAAAGATCGTATGCAATAGTAAGACCTTTTAGGCACCACCAAGTTTTATTGACTTTCAAGGATATATTTTCATAGCTAATAGATCATAATTGCGAATCGCAAGAGATAAAATTAAAAAAAAAAGCTTTCCAACAATGTTATATCATAAACGGGTAAATTATAAATGGATAAATTAGAAGAGCAACATCCATTTTCTGTTTTTGAGTATTGGCTGAAACTGAATCCAAGATCTTCCGCGCAAAAGCAGAATTATTTTTTAACTAGCTGTTTGCAAGGAATTTATAATTAGCTTCAAAAGTAGAAAGGTGCGATTACAAAATTATGTTTCAAGTTTAACACAGATTTATGTTTATTTTTGTTGATTAAATTTCATTTGTTGTTTAAATCAATTATTACAAACTATATAAAGAGTGATATTCAGTAATTAATACTTATGATCATAAATGCTTTTAAGTGTTAATTAAAACATGTATACATAATTTGGATTGAAATATATAAACAAAGACAATTTTTTGTCAAGTGCCAGCCAGGCTGAACGATATGGGATGCGCTGGTCCATTTTTCCGACTGAACCATAATTTGGTGTGGAGTTAGACTTCTTCAATACATACATTCCATAGGTACCCGTTTACAGGGTAGGCAACCATTCATACTCCTTTCATACGAGGAAAGGATAAAAACAAGAGAAAAAAAAGTACATCAATTCCCAAATCAGGATTCGAACCCAGGACCTTCCTATCCGTAGTCAGGCACGCTGACTACTAGACAGTGTGGGAGGCTATGGATAGAAATAACAACACTTTATATACTTTGGTATTCAATAAATACAAAATATTTCAGTTTTTGATGGAATGTAAGACAATGAATGAGCGAAATGGCTAATGAAG
>JAPDSC010097297.1:10723-21814 GCA_026290005.1 Latrodectus geometricus | reverse complement strand
ATTATTAGATTAATCATATCAATAAATTCAGATGTCACAATCTATTAGCTTCTTATATTCGCATTCTCTAGCAGTGTTAGAATATTTCATAATATATTCTTAATATTTTTAAAATGAAATTCTTTAAACTAAAAATTTGTAAGCACACATACATTTAAAAAAAAGAAAGAACTTATTAAAAATTTGAGAATCTCAGATCTGTCAAATTTTTTACAACAAATAACAGTATTGTATTTTGGTTATTCTCAAGAGGAGTGTGTCAGTAACAAATTGCAGAAAGACTCAAATAATTTTCTATTGGCTAAAACATTTATAATTTTTCATGGACAATTTATCTATATATTTTATAATCATCCTGTTTAATTATTTTACAATAGAATATTTTGTGAATAATGATTAAGGTATTAATTTCCAGTTGTATCATTTTCATTTAAAGACGTTAATGAGTTTTATGATGATATATTGTTTTATTCCAGAATCTCCTAGTAAATAGTTAATACCTGCCCTTTGGTATTGATTTATTCATAAGGTTTGAAGATATTTTAAATATTTTTTTCTTTTTTTTTATGTTTCCAAGTGAAGTTAAATATTTTTTAATGAAATCCAAGTGATTAATTCTCAAAAGGAAAAGATTATGGTTAAAAATAATAAAAATATGCAAATCGCATAAGTATTACATTTTTTTGTACCTTCATGTTAAGCTCTGAAAATATCAAGAATTATTTTTGAGAGACAGTTTGAATTTTCCAAACATTTACCACTTAAAACTACAAAATTGTTTCAGTGAATCCAATCTAATCGGAATGTAATCTTTTGTGTGGATCACTAAATAGTATTTATTATCAAAAAATAGCATTGTGGTTAATACATAATAAAATTAAAATATGCTTTTCAATAAATGATATTAACAAGTACATGATATGTTTAACAATTTCATGCCAGACAAAATTTTTAAGACTTTCTTCTAAATTATTTTGTTTACATTACATTTAAAAGGTTGAAATAGAAAAAAAATGAAGTATCCTATAAGTATTTTTCAATTTTATATACCAATTATATATAGCTATTTCTAACTTAAGATACATTTAAATTATCTTCAAATGATATTTTAAGGAATAATTGCAAGAAATATACTCATTACCTTTACTATTTTATTTATATGAATAGAATAAATTATTAACATTATATTTATTTCTCATATATACATCATTATATTTCCAAGTTTAAAAATTGTAAAAACAATTGTAATAAGAATGGAAACAATGTTTTTGCTAAATCCCTTAAGATTTACTTAAATAAAGAATCAACTTCAATAAATTCTTATCCATTTTATAAAAACTCAGTTTCGGCTTTAAGGGTGATTCTGATGAAATCATGAAAAATCAAAACAACATTGTTTTCCTAAATTCTGCAAAAATATATTTATTTCAGTAATGGATAGAATAAATACAGGATATATTCACAGTCAGTATTTTTAAAATTTATGAAAGCTGTCATACACTTGTAAAACACGTTATTAAATATATTTAAATTGATTTCAAAAATAAATATGTTTTATTAATTAACATATATTTTTTAAATTTCTATTAAATATTAATTTATTAATTTTTTATTGTGAAATTTGCATTATTATTTGAACATATACTTGAATATTTTCTAAAAATAATTTCAAATTTTGTTTCATAATGCATATTTTGCATGTTAACTAAATACTTTCCGAAACATTTTGTTTGTTATGTAAATTTATTTTATGCTTTGAAGCATATTAAAAACGATTTTAAAGTAATTGATAAATATAAAATTAAATATCTGTGAGCACTTATGCTTTTTGACATATACATGTAATAAATTACAAAAAACAATTTAGCTCACTGTGATTTCTAATTACAATATGACTGAAAGGAACGCTTTATTATTCTTATGATTTTAACAAAACATATTTGCTTCTTTTTAGTTTCAATAATTATTTATATACAAATTGTATTTCTCTTGTAATTATATTTTAGATGTAACATGAATGTTAAAAATTTAAAAAAAAAGTTAATTCAATATATTTATGGGGATTATATATAACAGTTTTCATATTTCTTGGAAACATTCATGATTTTAGTTGTTCTATTTTTTTTTAATTAGAATTATTGCTATAAAAATACAGGAGCTAAAATTTTATTGAATTAATATCTATTACTCAATAATCTAAGATAGGAAAAATTGTTTTTAGCAGTTTTGCATTAATAGAATCTCTTATCTGACATATTGAGAAGAATGTTCAAGCACAGTTTCAAAAAGTATAATTACTAAATCTGGGTCAAATATGTATAAAGTATATATATCATATATATATTAAAAAAATGTATATAGATTCTATCATTAAAGCTTGAAATAATTTGATACACAAAGATACATATTTAGTTTTAAATAATATGCATTATTTTTAGCAAATGTAATGAAATAAATAAAAAAAATATATTCTTTAAAAGTGTTTATTTATTTCAACTAAAGAATATCCAATCAATCTCTTTGATTTAAATAATTGATTGAAAATGCCTACTAATTGTAACTTTGTAGTTGAAATAAACTTAAAATATTTCAAATCTCAAATTTATTCGTTATTTATATTTCATTTTAAATAATTTAATTAATTTCACTTAAAAAAAATGATACTCTTTTCCCATAACTTTTACCACTGACAAATATTTTTTTTTTTTTTTTTTTTTTTTTTTACTTTTTTGAGAAAAGTAAAATAAAATTATGCATTAAAACAGTGTGCCTTTTTATACATTTGCAATTACTACATTGAGTGTAACATTGAAATAATTCTCGTTTATATATCAACTTTCATTTATTTTGCATTGTCGAAGTCAGAAAAAATTTGTAATTCCTTCATTTGTTGAAAACATGACTCTTCCTTATTGTGGCGAATGCCAAATAGCTTTACAGTCAAAAAGGAAACCATCGAACCATGAAGATTAGCTTGTCGCATGTCATCAAACATACTATGTTTTCGAGTCTTCGATTTATGTGCGTTGGAATAAAAAGAATTCTAAAAATAATATCAGAGAACTCTATCTCCTTACTCGTTACGATGTATTATTTTCTTAGATATTCTTTTCGCGTTTTAAGAAAAGTCACTACTCAAGTCACGTGACATACAGTCTAAAACTTTCAACAATATGTAAAAAAGTTGTGGCTTGCTCTTCTGTTTTCTTTAAAATAAAAAAATAAGGCTTTTCTTCTCGAAATGTCCATTTTACTTGTTTGACAAAGAGAAAAAAAGATGAATGAGTTATTTTTTATTTAAAATATTATAATAATATTTTAGCCTCGAAAATAAAAGATTTCAAAGTAAAATAAAGCATTTCAAGACAAAAATATGATAAGTTATAAATAATTCAGAGATTTTATTTCATGAAATATATTTAAATGAAAACAAGATTTAAGAAAATATGAAATACGAATATGTGATCAATGTCTATACTTCGTTATTCGGAAAAAACACATAATTTGTTTTTATCTCTTTTCACATGCTTTTCAAGAAAACCGTTCAAAAATTTATTGTAATTTTTACTTTACTACATATATATATACATTTATAAATTCAATTATTTTTAAATGTAAACATAATATCCAAATATGCTTTTCTTACATTTCATTAAGTAAAATGTTTTAAGTACAGCTAGTGCAGTTTTGAATTACTGATTTAAATCTTTAGCAAACAAAGTACTCTTATTTGCCAAGAAAACCAATCGTCTATTGCAAACTAATGTAGCACCAGTGTGGGAACCAAGTACTTTTTTTCAATTTTGTTCATTCTGAATAAAGCACATTTTTCAGCATCTAAAAACATAAAACACCTAAATTTATAAAATTATTTAAATTAATAAAAATAAAATGTAAACAAAGTGCCACGCCCCTTACAGCTTAGTTTCTATTTCATTAGAATCCATTCTCAACGGACAATTAAACTGAAAGTGATTTTTAGAGACTTAGCATCTAAAGAGTTTTTAAAGAAATGCTTACATGGTGGCGCACAAAACTCAAATGAGAGTTTTAACAATTGTATTTGTGAAAGAATTAAAAAAAAATACTTTTATTAGATATGAAACTTTAAAATTTGGAGTTATAGTTGCTGCCATATCTTTTAATAATAGTGTAATTTGTCTCAATTATATTATGAACGATATGGGCATCCTGCCTTTTGTCAATCTTGACTCACTCAGAAAAATGGACAAAACTAGAATATGTGATGCAGAATTATTGATACAAAAGAAATGAAAGGAATGTTTGAGCATTACAAAGAGAAGAAAAAAGGAAACGTGAGGCATTAGAAATATTATGAGATAACCAATATGGGCCAAGAAAATTTAAAAACTTTATAAATGCTAATTTTATTAGATACTTTCTTTTGTATATTTCTCAAAAATCTGTTTTTGAATATTCAGATACGCTCGTATAAATAGCTTCTTGTTCTAAAAATTTGAAACTTTACATGCTTATGTACACACCTTATGTACATTTAATGAAATAATTAAAATTTATTAAGTACTTTATAGTTTCTTATAAAAATAGGAAATTTGTATAAAAGGAAATAAAAAGAAGAAATTTGATTTTTTTTTCAAATTCTATATATGTTTTGGCTTTGTATAAAAATTATAAATGTATGAAAAGTAAGCAAGTTTACATGAGTTTTCAAACATATTTACATGTATTTATGGTAACTTGTTTTGATTTCATTTTGAAGGAATCTTAAGCGTACCATAAGAAACATCAGTGAGAGAACAATACTAATACACACGCACTAATTTCTAATTAAAAAGATTAGAAAATAATAACTATGTACTTTTACTTATGTTTAAGTTATTTTTGAATAACAAAAATGTTTACTTTACATAACCATTTTTTTTGAAATTTTAAAATATTTTCTTTAAACATTCTAATGCACCTTTTCCTAAGCTAGAAATTCTCATTTTTTCAGTACCGAAGAAGTGTTGGTTCCCTTAAGGGAAACAACACCAACGTTTACTGTTAGGCATGTTCAGATGTGTTAAATGGCTAAAGCAATTCCCGGGTTAAAACAATGTGCTTTCCAAGAAAACAATTCCTAATAAATTTGATGGGAAACAAATAACAAACATAAATTCGATACCATATGACTTTAAAACTAGTCTCAACCATATGTTATTGTAGATTTTATTCTTAGCTAATACTAGATAAAATAATCCAATAAATAATGCTCAGTGAAGTGGAAAAAATGTTGAGGCACAAATCATTTAATGAAAAAGCATAATTCATTACTGAGGCCACACCATGTGCCGACATTGGGTTGTAACACTAGTATTGATATTATATCCTGTTTGTATTGACGAAAACTGTTTCTCTTTTTGTTAGTTTCAATATTTTTTTTCATTTATTTTCATATTTTTTAATCACGGATTCATTTAAAAATAATTGACTTTGCCAATATTAGGTAATTTCAAACTGATAATTCTAAATGATTTAAATTATTTTAACAAAACTTTTTGTTTACTTTTTTGATATTTATCTTCTTTAAAAAATTATGATGTGATTTTAATTTTGAAATTTATTATTGAATTTATTTTTAAAAATTTATTAATTTTATTTTCAGCAAAATTTATATTGTATATTTTTTTCTGTATATCGATGTTATTAACAAAAATATTTAAACGAATCTTTTATGTATTTCCAGACAGATGTTTACTAATAATTACATTAGTAAAGGACTCGAATATCCTGTTAGATATAAAAAAAAAATCAAGTAACGTTGACAATGCTCTCTTAAAAATTAAAAAAAAAATACCATTTTTTTCAAATTGAAGACACGCATACAAAGTGCTTATATAAACTACTTTATATCTTTATAAAAATTAATAGAAGCTTTCTTAAAATTTTTATCAAATAGGGTAAACGTATTTAAACTACTATTAGGAAGTAATCAAACATATTCTTCGATTTTTTTCTCCTTTCTTAAGTATACAACAATTTCGAAATCTGCATATTTAATAAGCATTCATATATTGAAAATTAATTTGAGCAAAAATAATGTATTATAAAGTACTTCTACAAGTAACATATTATGAAAAGATGTAAAGTATTTTAAATAATATAAAATATAATTTTTTTTTTAGTAATTTAAAGATATTTTTACAAACTGCCTAAGATTATTTTAAATATCATTACGTGTGACAGAAAAATGCAGTTATAGATATTCCTATTTAAAAATGTGTTATAATATCATTGAAATTCATTTCAAAATTTATTTTAAAAAAATGATCTTTAAATATGAAAAGTAATACTCTTATTATCATAGAATAATCAATTTTCTCTTATATTCATTTTTTAATTTTCAATTTTCTCTTATATTTATTTATTCATTTTCCAGAATCATTACATAAATACATAAATAGTCATCTCTCTTACATCTCTTACATAAATAGTCAATGAATAGTAGAAAAAAAAATCCTAAATTTATCATAGTTTTAAAATTGTTAGACATTTTACCAAAATTAATTTATTATTTTAAAAAGTTAACTGTAATCATTTGAATCCAAACAATTATAAAATTTTGTAAACAATGTAATATAATTGTTTTTTTTTTTTTTTTTTTTTTTTTTTTTTTTTTTTTTTTTTTTTTTTATTTTATTTTATTTTATTGCAAAAATATAATGCATTTATTATGTCCACTCTTTATTTTTACGTTCACTTAGAACTAAGTAAGAAAATTTTTGAAAAATTAAATTTTGCATTAAACAATTGTTTTTATAAATATTCATGAAGAACATATTTCCTGATTTATTGTATAATGTTCATACAACAAATCAGAAAATACTTTAAAAGTACACGTTGAATAAAAACGGAAAACAGTTTTAAAATTTTAATTAAATGTTATTATGCTTACTTTATTGTACAAATAATTTTTAGATTGCCAGTCATTGATATTTAGTATTTAAACTACATGTCCTATTCTATAAATTTAAAAATTCTATCCACTAAACATTTTTTTTAAAAAAATACAAAATATCACAATTTTTTAAAATGTTAATGTTTAAATTTCTTCAGAGATGCTTTAAATTTATTTTAGTTGTGAGCTATTTAATTGGTAGCTGGACAATAATGTAGTTCAGAATTAAGTTTGAGGTAAAGATGAATAAAGAGTGTACGCGAAAAGCCTATTTTCAAAAACGGTCATTATTATTTAGTATTGTTTCTTTATTTTCAAATTTTTAGACCAACTTCACAATTTTTACATTCGCAGATTTATTATATTTGTTTGATTATTTATTCTAATATATTTGTAACTTGTTTTTAAATATTTCATGTGTGAAACATGAGGAATGTTAAAGGAGTTTTCCAATTTTTTGAGAGGAAACAATATAATTAGGAAATTAGTAATATCACGTTAACGAATGAATAAACAATTAACAAATTAAATTCTTTGACAAAGAGTAAAACTTCATTTATTTCTTTAAATATTATGGTTGAAACTAGGTGCTACAAATATTAAATATAATAATGGTAAAGGTTTGACTTCTCAAATAATACATAATCAAAAACTGCTCAAAATACAAGGACAGGTATAAACTTACGATCTAAGAAGGTTAGGTTGTCATTATGCAATCTAAATGGTAAAATAAAATAAAATGAAACTGGAAACGAAAAAAATACCCATTCCAATTCTCTCTATATTTTTAAGCTCCATAATTTTTATTAATCTTTTTTTTTTTTTTTTTTTTTGCGTTGTGAAGAAATTGTCGCTCCAATTTACGTGATATACAAATTAGAAAGCATTACTACATTCATCACACATTGTTCGATTTAAAATCAAAACATTTATAAGGCATAATAAGTCGAAATATTTAGCTACAAGTCTGATTAAAGGCGAGAAAAATTGATTCGCTTTTTATGCATGTAATGATAATAATATTATTGCTTTTAAATTTAATAATTAAAAAAGAAGGAACTTTTAAATTTTATTTCAAACAAAAGATTTATAATGGAAAACTAAAAAAATGAAAATTTTTAATAAAAATTTATTTTTTAATATTTTTAAGAAAATATTTTGAAGTATACTATAGAAGATCAGAGGTAACATGAATTTAATAAGGATTAAGACAATTAAAAAATATAAGTAGAATAATATGATCAATGTCAGTAAATAAAAATTTGAAAATAAAAATTAAGAAAAAAATGTTTCGCATAAATGATGTTTTCCTTAAATAAAATTAGTTGCTATTTCAGAAATTTTATGGAAATAAAAAACTCATTATACTTGCCAATCTACCTTATTTAAATTTACGTAAGTAAAATGAATACAATGCATACAGTATGGAATCAAACAAAAATAGGTTTTATTTAACTCATGATATTCCTACAGAAGATCATGTGTCCAAAAAGAACAATAACAAACAGATGTTCCTTAGTATGGAATTTGTCCTTCCTTTACTGCAAAGTCTGCTTACACCGTATCCCCATACTCAGCACCAGATTGCTCAGCAGCTCTTGTCGTGAGAGTGCCCATTCCACAATCAGCATCTGTTTCAGTTGCTGTGTGTTACCCAGGGGTGGCAGTTATGGCAGAAAAACGAAGTATTGCTTAAGTTTTGCATAACATTGTGTCTACTGAAGAAGTCAGTCTTCACACCAAATTACGATTCAGTACGAAAAAAAGAGCAGAGCTCTCCATTTTGTCAGTTTGGCTTGTACACGAAAACAACAATAATTTTACTTCAATTATAAATTATATAAGATAATCACACCATAGAATATGTGATTATAAAAAATATCACTTCTTTATGAGCTGTTTTCTGAAAGCATTTTTTAGTAAAAAGTAATATAAAATATTGGAATATTTTTAAAAATATGATATTTTTGTATATCGTGAACATCATTTTTGCAGTGTATGTGCCACTTTATATTAAATATAATTTTTTTTAATATCCTATTCAAATATTGTCTTTATGGGTTTAGATGTTGGAATATGGATATCATATCTGTCACTGTACTTTTGTCACAAATCTTGAGCTGCAGGAATGTGTTCAACTGAGTGCTGGCACAATTAGTATGGGTTACAAATTTGCCTCATGCGGATAGTTCTTTTTGGGTCTAATCTTTTGCCCCTGTACTTAGAGATCTACTTTTAGAAAATAATTTCAATAATCTTATCAGATATGGGGTACTTTACAGGACTACGAATTACCTTAAATCCGGTAAGTTAATAGAAAACTAAAAAGTGATTACTCTTCTTCGCGTGCCCTCTCTATGGCATTTTTGATCGACCACATTGAACCTTACTCCATTTGGTGATCTTCTGACCCCTCTAATGAACTTTTTAGTGTATTCATCCACTCCACTCTTTTGTCTTACATAAAAACTCATAACCCGCATTACTTCAGACAGTTGAGCTTGTAGATTATTGAAGCATCCCTGATGACATCATATTTATTTATATTGATGGCTGGAAGATTATGAATTATCGTGCGGGTAGTGCTGTCTTCAACTGCTACATTGAGGATTTGGAAAAGGAAATTACTTTTATAAATCCAGACCATTGCACAGTTTCTGCGCTCTAAGCTGCTCGCTATTTATTTAAGTTTGCTTGCCATGCATAATGATGCCTAGTAATTTCTGGATTCTCACGGACATTCACAGCTCTATTCAGAACTTGGATGCTTGGTGGTATGTTGGTGATATTGGCGTGATTTCCATTCATTGTTTTCTTGTGCAGCTTTAAAGCACTCATTGAGAAGCATTTAAATGTATCCACTCTCATGTCGATATCTATTTAAATGGAAAGTTGGATGTCCTCAGAAAAAGGTGCGTTTATTCCACCTGCTCATGATTGGTGCACTGGTAGTAGAAATATTGATATCTTTTCTTTCAATATTACTAGAGCTGACCAAACTACATATTTTAAGTTTTCTAGTGTATTTCTTCGTAACCTTAAATTTGATGAAGAGTGAAATGTCTATCTTACCAATTCTAAATGCAGTATCAACCAGGCTAGCCCACAACATATTCTATTTTTTTTTATCTGGGTCTTACTAAGGAGGATTTCCTTGTGAATCCTTGTTGTATTTTTACTTTTATGAGTTGCTCGTTGATTTGGTGTTAAAATTCTATACCAGACAGGATTGGAAATAGCGACAACAATATGATTTGAGAGAAGAAACATTATATAAATAATTTCAGTTAGTTCAATTTTAATATACAATTTTACTTATCTTTAAATATTTTAAGTAAGATTTATTGCTTTTTCTCGTCAAATATTTTCTTTAGTTTTCGATATTAATTTTTATTTTATGCAACTTATTATATGAAATGAACTTTGCATTTCCCTATTATATTAACTATAAATAATTACCATGTATGTGCATTTCACATAAGATTTTAAGCAGATCGCTGTATTTTTAAGCTTACCCAGTTTTTCTTAATGAATTTTGCTTTAACATATTTTGTGCTTTTATATAAATGTAATTTGCATTAGAATTTAATTCGCATTATTCTGTGGCTAATTATTGAATCTAATGACATCCGCATACTAAACAGTAAAACGCCTCCATGTTTAACGTCAAATAAAGATCTATTGTGTGAACCATTACGTTACATGCATTTACTTTAAAATGTTTTTTATTCATTTAGTTTTCCAGACTTAGTTTCTAATTTCAATGTATAACTCCATAAATTATCCTAATTTGTAATATTATTATCCTAATTATCGGCGTCACAAATATAAGCAAGATAATGTTACTCAATATAAATCTTTCAAGTCAATGTCCTGAAAAAAAACTCATTATGTAATTAATATATTTTTTTAAACTTACTAGCAAGTACAGCAAAAACATTTCTTTAGTTTTTCAATTAGAAATGTTTTTGTTTACACGATCTCCGAAACGAATATATGATTCTCAGCAGCTTTCTTCTCTGCTGATAGAAATATTGAAGATAGAAACTTTCATGTAATATTTACCCTTTATAAAACAGTGTGCAAGTAAACTATTTATTTTAAACATTTATAGAATAACTACACTTTGGAATTGTTAAAACACAAAATGTATCAAATGAAAGCTAGAGTTG
>JAPDSC010097296.1:0-29642 GCA_026290005.1 Latrodectus geometricus | reverse complement strand
ACTTGAATATCGTGCGTTGAAATGGATACTATAAAGATAGCAAAAGGGGATCACTTTGATCCCTACCTCGCTGAGTATATATGCCGAAAAAAGCACTTTGTATCCAGTAACATTTTTTAAGATTTTATATGTTCTGCTATTAATGTTTATCCGCCAGCCAATCGCGAAAAGAAGACTTGTGAGAATCGAAAGCACTTAGACACAACACCCGGGTACACCTTCCTCTCCTCCAATTCGAGACCAAAAGAAAAGGTTGGCGGAATTATTACATAGAGGGGTATAAAACAGAGTGTACATGTCTCTGTAACTTGGAACTTCTGTTTTGGGGTCCTAAGCCATTAGGATCGTTATGATTTGGAGACGTCAGTCTCATAATAATCTAATTGTTTTAGGCTTTTTAAGCCATCTTATATAAGGGATATATTATTAGAGACGTCTGTCTCATTATTTACGAATAGTTAATTGTTTGGGCTACTTTAGTTAATTATGTGTGTAAGAGACGCCAGTCTCAAAAATATATCTATCGGCTTCTCAAGCCATGTGATTGATTTGAAATGCTTGTTTTGTGTTGTGATGCTCTAGAAAATAAATTAAAATTAGCATCTGTAATTTTCTTCGCAATTATTTCACCCGAACCCATGACCACTGATTTATCATTATCGGATTACCAATTCAAAATAGAACGTTGGGAACTTTACTAGACTAAATGTAAGAATTTTATTCTAATTATTTTTTATGCAGGCATAAAATTCCAAGAATTGTTCTATTTTTCAAATTATTCCATATTTTTCTTTAATAGTTATTGCAGAAATTGTTAAATTTGTGGAATTGCTTGAAATGATATTTTTGTATAAACTATAATCTTCCCTTGAATTGAATTCTAAATATTAGTGTAAATAGGCAATATATATTGTATGTATTTTATTTAATTTTAAATGGATGTGATTAAATGTAATTTTCACATTTTTATTATTTTTGCTACTTTACTTCCTTCAATTTTAACTCAAATAATTTTTAAATATATACTTTCAATCGATTCATAATACAATTTACTATTTTCTTATTTAGTGTTAGGCTTAGCAATTAGAACTTTGGAAAACCCCAGGATTCTTATGGTTGTTATTCTTTTCAAACAGTCAATTGGTGTTCAATGTGGGTTGCCATTGAAATTTCAATAACTTCTCCCCCACCAAGAGGAAAAACTTTCGTCAATTGGCTAGGCTGTGTGTGTAATATGCAGTTTAACCTTTTAAAATTATTCACTATATACACTTTAAATGCAGATTTACCTGTCTAGAAATATAAATGATTCTGTTTACTAATATTAAAATACTTTTAACAGTTTCAAAAAAAAAAATTTTTTTTTTTTTTTACAGGTAATCTACAAAACTGATAATCAGAAATTCATTGAGATTAAGTAAATTTTTGTGCGTTCAATTTAAAAATACATAAATTGAACATTAATGAAATAATGATCTCTAAGTTGACAACACATTAATTTCAAATTAGGAAATAAAATTACAGTACAAATTTTGTGCAAGAAACATTTTATCTAGTTTGTTATTTTTTAATTTTTTTTAAGAGCAATTAAAAGCTAGATCTCACTATTTTACGCTAATGAAGAATTTTTCATTTATACAGTCCATATGTAATTCACTTAAATAAATAGGCACTTCTTAAATTTTAAACATATTAGCAAACGATCTGCTGATCTATCATTAATATGCTTCGCCAGAAAAGAATTGCAACAGACCAACACATAATTCATATGCTACATTCAGTTAAGACATATCACAAAAACAATTTAGTATAAATATTAAATTTTCACACACATTAAGTTACAAATATTAAAAAATTTTAGTGAATTTTAAATACATTTTATTTAAAATTGCAAAAAAATACAACTACAAAAAGGCACTTTTAGGGAAGTTTCAGTGACATAAAAATGTAGCACAAAATAACAGGAATATCCATTTTGAAATG
The DNA here is from genome assembly GCA_026290005.1 of Latrodectus geometricus. Taxonomy (NCBI): domain Eukaryota; kingdom Metazoa; phylum Arthropoda; class Arachnida; order Araneae; family Theridiidae; genus Latrodectus; species Latrodectus geometricus. The sequence continues at coordinate 27,659 of JAPDSC010097296.1, read as the reverse complement.
GGACACATTCTACTCACCAATTACAACACTGCCACACCTCCAATCTGAAACTTTGTGGAGATGAATCGGAAGTTATCAGTATAATATTAACTAGAGTAAGTTTTATCAATAAATTATTTTTCCAGCAGGTGTTATTGTATTTTATCTGTTAAACGTTGAAAACATCATGATTTTTGGATCTCACTTTGCCTCTTAACCCTTTGGCGCCTGCTGTCACATATGCGTGCATAAACACTATCATTTCCCTCCAAACACACAGGCATGACAGAGCCTTTTCTCTTTCACCCCCGGCCGTCACATATGTGTGCCAGTGTCCCAAAAGGTTTTAAAAACTATAATTTTCTCCACAAGGAGGCATTGTATGACCATATGGTTTCAGATACATGTAGATTTGATCTTCTACTCGAAATGAGAGAAGCATGACTCACATACAAGTGGTTTTCGATTATATAAATAGGGGGGGGGGGGGTAAATGCTTCCAAAAGGAATGCTTTATGACAGCTTTTCAAATTCGCAGTGGTATTTGTTTATAGTAAATATAGTTTAATTTTTGCTAGAGCGTTAGTTATTTTGGTTTGCAGTCCAGTCTTTAATGGATAATTAGATCTTGTGAACATGAATTCTTTCTGTTTTTACCATTGCAATGTTGATACATTGTTAAAATAAGCCTTAAAGTAAGTAATGAAAATAAAATGTGTAAAATATATATTTAAACAAGAAATGGCTTAAATAATTAAAATATGTAAAAAAATACATATGCCATTCAAATTCTATACAGATCATTAGACTGAGAAAATCTTAGTTATTGTATTATCAGAACTCATTTCCTCCTATGGATAGTGTTTTACTGGTGAGTTATATATTTAGAACTCCAATATAAGAAAACACTTTATAAATATATGTTACCGTGAAAGACCGAAATCAGAGAATGTCGTAATTCCCTGGTGAATGTCAACACATACCAAAAACGTTGGTGAAAGACCGTACAATTGATTACATTTCTTGCACTTTCGGACCATCGCCGGTATATGTCGACTATCACAGACAAGCTTTGGTGGAATTTGAAAAGATGATTAAAGAGCTCGAAAAGGAGATAACAGAAGGCAACGTCAACAAAGAGGTGCGGCCTAGAGCACGTTGTGTTTTGCTGGAACACAAGGTCAACGGGCTTCCCTTTCCACCACAGCATTTAATTTGTTTTTAATTTGCTTGTTGTCAGGTTTGTCTCGCGGGTTAAAAATCCTCTACACTTCCTCTACTCACCGTGATTGGTCACTCCTCCTTTCTAAGAGAGGCGATAAGTTACGTCACACATGTGACGTTTTTCACGCATGAAATATTGAGATAAGAAAATGCAAATCTGCATTTCTCCTCTCCGGATACGGAGAGATGAAACGCATATTCAAGATTCACCATTAGTGCATTGTGGATGTCGACATTTGCCGGTGTAAGCGAGAAATGAGGATATCTAGCAAATATTTCGGACATACACCAAGCGACTACGTGAATGTTGACATTCACCAGCGAATGTCGATATTCTCCAGATTTCGGACTTTCACGGTAACATATACACAAGATATATAAAATATTATACTTGCACAACATAAAATAAATGAGCTCCAAGAAAAAGTATCTTTTTAAAACAAACATTAATTGTTCTGTATTTTAAAAACTATTGGAAATCATATCTGTTAGCAAATGACCATTTTGCTTCAAATTATATTTCCTAGAAAATGTCTCCTATTTTAAGATTACGATGCCTATGAATAATTAAAGAAGCCGAGCATAATGAAAAAAGTAGAACATTGCTATAGTGTTCTCAGTCCCTTCATCTCATTAAGACTAGGATACTTAAGAGAAAAAAATTAACAGGTCCATAATCTCTCAATGCAGATTTTAAATCAAATTTGCTCTCCAAGATAAATGGCTGCATATTTTTTTGTGGGGTTTATTCTGCAATTTATAAGTTTTGCATTCTTTCAGATATTCCTATTATTTTGCCCTAAATTTGTATTTTATACAGGTACCACCTCCAATGATTGCATAGCTTACAATACTGCATATATTACTTCATTTTTAAAAAGAATAAAGAAAATAAAAAATTGTAAAACAATTTAGAATCATTTGTGATGAAGCTTTCACATAAAAATAAGAGAATATTCTAAAGCAAGGGTCAGCAAACTGCTTTGATCACTGATCAGTTAAAATTAATTGAATCCATAAACTTTATTATTTTCTTGCAGTTGTTTAACTTTTATTAATAGATATTTAAAATTTTATAACAATTTATTACAGTAGACGATCGTTTCAAGGACCTCTAATTTACGAACATGGTTTCATAAACTAGTTTCTGGTCTAGTTCATGATCCCAGACATAATTTTAATTCTCATTTACGAACTAAAATTTTAAAAACTTCAATTTTGAAAACTCATTTTCTTGCATCTTTTGTTAATAAATTTATTATTAAGTTTTGGGTGACATTTTTACTAAAGAAATCTTTTAATTTACAGTAAATTAACTGCACTGGTCCTGTTGGATTCCCATGCTTAAGCAATCTATATGAAATTTCTTCCGCCTATTTTAACACCTTACAGCTCATGAAATAACATACAATCAACATCTTCAAATGTAAATATCTTAAGTAATAATGCAAATAACTGATGTAAAAAATAGTAATGTCTTGTCCATCAAAGCTTCGAAGTTCATCGTGCATTCCAAGCTTAGATGCAGAAAAACGATGCCTCAGTCATATTGACATTTGACAGTTTTCATAAATACCTGACAAAACTTGCACCGGAAGCTATTAATTATGATGAAATCCAAGGGCTATAAAATGGCAGAATTTTCACATGTATTACTTTAAACACGAGTAGTGCAGTTATCCAGTAAAAACTTAGGTTTTCTCAATTTTTTTTAATTAAAAAAAAAAGTTCATCCATGTTTTTAGTTAAGAAATAATCAAAGTTAAGGACACTAATATTTAGTCAGCTGATAATTCAAAATGTTAATCTTATAAGTCACTTGATAATTTATTAAATAGTATACAAAAATATTTTGTACAGAATTCAAACGATTTGCAATAAATATTTCAATCACCCACATGGAACTATTGCTTTGACAACCACTGCTCTAAAATCACACAAAAATTCTTTTAGAGCAATATTGTTCTTTGTCAAAATATTTTGCAATTATGATTGACAAGGATGGAACACTTTACTAGTTTAAAAAACTAGTCAATGGATTTAAAATTCTTTCAACACAGAGAGTATTTCTTTGGCACAATTAATAATCAATTTAACATAAGTTTAATAAAATCACATTTTTATGGAAGAATAAATATTCTAAAAATTTCATTCAACATTTCTTTGGTTTTTTATATTTTTAAAATATAATATTTGACATAGATTAAGATTAAATATAATCTCATTAAACTATAAATTTAATAAATAACAGGATTATGATTTTAACATACAGTTCAATACATCACAAAAAACATGCACAGTGCAATTTTACTACATTTGAGTGATCTTCAAACAGTCAGTGTGGATTTAGTTTTACATCATCAGATTTATTTAATTAATATTAGATTAAGATTTGTTTTTAGCAACAGATGACTTATCTGCAAGTTATCGCACAACTCCATCCCACATATCTTGCTGCTGCTTTGCTTTCAGCATTTTTTTCTCTACAAAATTAAATGTAACATCTTATTCATTGAAATATCATTTAGATTATATTATCCAAAATTTACTTACATTTAAAATACACAGAACTAATTAACATTTTTACAAGAAACTTGACTTAATATTGCAATATAAATATACAAATACTATTAATTAAAATATTTTAATGTCACTATTATTAATCAAATTATGTTTACTATTAATATTATGTTTACTACTGTTAATTAAAATCATTTAATGTCAATGATTACTCCCTTATTTCTGTTGTATCTTTTAAAAAAAGCAGGTATAAGTTATAATGTCCATTGACAAAACATCTATTCAAAGAAAATATTTTTTGTTTATGGAATGCACATTGAAGCTTAACTCTAGTTTTCCTGTTTAATTGTTCTTGGATTTTCTGAGGTTTGGTTTCTTACTAAAGAGTAATTTTTTGCACACAAGGACTATTTAGAACTGGGACCAAGAACTTAATGTGGATTCAGTATCACTACAAACACTTAAGTTTCAAGTTAGATTTGATCCAAAAAGCTCTTGAACCGAATACAAGACAGCTAATCATTTGACTAAGAACTTTTAAGGAGACAAAGGCAAGGTTTGATTTGCAGTCTCAGGAATTAAATGGAACCCATTTTATTACGTTATAAAATGCCTTTAAGTTTTGTACATTCAAGCAACAACTTCAGTTCTCAACATTTTAATTAAAATTTCACTTAGAAAACACAATTTGAAAAAAAAAAACTTTACTTATTTAAATAATTTCTTGACTATAGATAACAGATGAAAATTATGTAGAACTGGGAAGAATATTTATTACGAATAATTTGAAAGCCTTTAAGCAATTCATGTTTATATATTAAGTATTTTCATTTTTATATATAAAGGCAATGAGAATTGGAATCAATAATTATAAGAAAAAATCTGCAGATAATTTGAATGGAATTTCTAAGTACCTAAATGAAAAACTACAATTGTAAAAGAATAAGAGAAGAGGACCCATAGATTAATTCTGATTGTAAAAAATATAATTAATTAGATTTTTCTTAACTATAATATATTTTTAGTTTAACAAATTTATGATACTGAGAAATTAACATTTATTTTTATATAACATCTTTTCTACTTATCAAGGATGAGAAATGTTATATTGAGAACAAAAATTTTTAACTTACCATTCGTACAGTAGGAAAAAAAAAAAAAGAGTAAAAATAATAGTACAAACCTAATGGATAGAGATGCTATAAGCGCGATTTTAATAAACAATGAAGTCGTAAATAGTAAATAATTTTATGCACTGTAAAATATTTTTGAGAAGGTAAGTTTATTCAAGAAATTTATTAACTGATATGTTAAATAATGCTCAGTTAAACCCTTTGCCTGCCGCAGGTGTATATATACGGCTTTCGGAAATAAGTTTCTCTGCTATCAGTAAAACTAGACTCATGGCTTTGGAATGCAATAGAATGTCCTTGACATTGTTTAAAAGATTTGTTGTGATGATGTTGCATATATTTCAAAGAAAGATTTGGAGAGGGGAATTTTTCTTGGAACGGAGGAAGCTGTTCTTTTTGTTCCATATGTTGCAATTATTTGTGCTTCTTTTCTAGTAGTTCGTAACTTTATATTCTCTCGCTTCCATTGTTTTTACTTTTTTGTTTTGTGAAAGTAAACAATTAGAATGGAAAGCGTGCCTCTTTTTTTCCACTGATACACCGTATAACCGCCCGCGCCTGAGTGAAAACCGGTGGCACTGGGAAGCGAATCTCATAAGTTTTCCTTGGCAGGTAAGGGATTAATATCAACATGAAGATATAGGTGATGCTAATACAGTTAAAATCAATAAGAACAACTTTTATGCTTTTGAAATAAGTAAAATTTGTTATATAAGCACACAATTGAAATACATAAAATTCATTCAACTTTATATATTTCCTACATCTATTTTTTACATTACCAACACCATTTTTAGACTTTATTTCAGGCATTATAAAACAAAGATGTGAAATACCATACCAAACACCTTCAATCATTTAAGTCAAGGACAAAAATTTTCAACTTACAAGATTGATAATCTGAACTAGAGATCACAAATATACTAAAAATCATATTTTATTTTGAAGAAGTTTTTAATCATGAATAATTACCTTTTGCTTCTTTTAATATTGTCCTTTCCCTATCTCTCTGCTCCTTTGAAGTTTTCACTTTTAAACCTAATGCCCCAGAAACAAGGCGTCGAGCTAATACAGCAGAAGTTGTAGGCCTAGGTCTACTGGGTACTTCTGATCCTATTTACAACAAATTTTATAATTGAAATGATATAATTAATGCCCAAAACATATCATTATAACACAAAAATAAATTTAAGTTTACATTACTTCAAACTAAGAACTCTTAGAAATGCATTCAAAATATATAAAGCTGTTTTTCATGAATTTTAGCATCAATCCTGTGGTTTGCATAAACTTATTAAACAGATATGTTATATTATATTAAAAGCTTATTAACTGTTTATGACTGATTACATTACATATAGTAATTTCAGGCTGACTAAAAGTTTTTTTTATCACTCTTATTTAAAATAGTGGCATTACAATAAATCACCAGGGTATTCATAAACATTTTCACTTCTGACAAATGTACATTTGATTAGATTGTAGTTGCAATACACCATCATTCTCTAATATAAAGTTACATTTTATAAAAAAATTTCTTAATACAATTAAGATTACATGCAAGTAATTGGAACTTGAAAATAATTTCCTGTTTGATAATGTGGGGTTTTAAGAACAGGTGACAACAATTTTGGAACTTCCTTTCTGGAATTGGAACTACGCAATCTGGAACGAAGGTTATGAAAATCAACTAGTACCAAGATATAAATAAATAATACTTCATGCTATAACCCTTTAGAAAAAACCAACATGGTTGATAATTTTGCATAATTAGAATTAAAAATATATATCATAAATGAAAAATATAATGAGGACATTAAAAAAAATCCCCATATAGCTGAAAATTAAAAAAATAAATAAAAATAAAAGTAATTTTAAATAAACTACATATGAATTACTCAACTCTTTTCTAATAGTGATAATTTTACCTTAAATTTTTTAATGATGTATTAATATATAAAATGTTAAAATATATAATAATGAAAGAAAAAAATTCTCAGAATAAATTTTTTTACAGAAAACATTAGCATGTATGCAAACAGAATAAACTAATTCAAGTTGCAGAGTTAAAAAATGAATAATTCTGAACATTACAAATAATTCATAAAAAATGATAACATTTTTTAAATAAAAAAAATAACAAAATTTCATACTTGCACACAATCTGGCCTTAGCTTTAGATTCTTTAATTCCTTCTGACAATGGACGGATTTTAAGAAATGGGGAATGTAACTGAAGAGCTTGATTTGCTGGAATAAAATATTGGCTTAGTGATACGATTAAATATAAACAATAAAAATTATAGGTCATACTAAATTATAGTATTTCTAATAAAGAAAACAAAAAAATCTTTATGTAAGCATACTAGTAATATTCAAACCTTTCATTATTGAGGCTAACTTCATGGTTTGTAAGATTCTTAAGAAAAAAATTTGTTTGAACCATACCAAATTTTTTCTAGGAGATGTCGAGACAAACTAAGTGAATAAATATTACCTGGTATTTTTGGCTAAATTTAGATGTAGTTATTAATTCATATATCTTTTCTTTATATTTTTCATAGTTGTAAATATTTACAAACATTAATATGAATATTTTAGATTTAAAATCAAAAGCACTAAATGAGTGCTGCAGAATAAATTTAATTTAATAATTCAAAATTTTTCCTATTGATTCCATAATTATAATATATTATAACAGATATTTTTTAAATAAGTTTAATGCTACACTAGTAACCTTTTAAGTCTTCAAAATTCTTTGTACTAATTATTTGAATATTACACAAATGGTTATCAAAACAATGGAAACACCAATTATAAGGATACCTTGATTAAATAATGTAGGTCTGTCTTCAGCAAGTAACACAGCCTGGATTCGCCTTGGAATCAATTTATACAAATGTTTGGGAAATACTACAACTTTCAAGGAAATACAAAATTTTAAAGAGAAACACTAGATGATTTAGATTACATATTGAATGTTTTAAAATAGATAATGGTTCAATTATATTAACATGTTGAGATCGTGCAAACCAAGCTACATGTTTAACGTCCTCCAAGAATAGGTACAGCATCAGCCAGGAAAATTCTATCACTTGTAGTACACAAAATTAGCATCTCAGGATGGACATGACGAGTAAAATTTTTCTATACTGCTCTCCAGTTATCCTTCCTTTCAGGGCTAGGATTGGTCCAGCATAAAACAGCAAAAAAGCTGTCTATATAATGATAGATCTACCTCAATGTTTTGCAGTTGGAAGGAGGGAATCATGATTATACTCTTATGCAGGTATCTTCCAAATATTTACTTATCCTATTGTAGGGAAAATTATGAAAAATGATCTATCATACCCAAGTACTTTCTTTCCCTTATGAATCAATCAGATTTCGTGAGTAACACTACTGAAGACAATGCCTGGCACTTGTGACGTAGGGACTTGGGAATAGCTGTTCTGCTGTAAATGTTCTGTTCATGAAGGTACCTTCTAACTGTAATCATTGGTCCTGGAGAATCTAGATACTGACTAAGCTCAACAGTCACTTTAGTTATTTGCTTTTTAGACACTACAATCCGAAAAATGGATGATTTTTGCAACAAGTTGGATTTGTTATTATCATGCAAATTTTACATTAATTGAAATTTCCACATTTCAAAAATGGATTAGTTTTAATTCCATTTAGAAATATTCAATTTGAAAAAAAATTAATTGCAATTGATCAATTTTTAGTGAGCAATATTTCCAATAAAACAAAATACTAAAAATTAAAATGGAACAGTTATATTTTTCCAATACACTGAATAAAAATACTGATATTCAAAGTAAAAAATAGTTCACAAACGAGCATTTCATGATAAATAAACATTGTATGTTTTAATAAAAAATCTATCCAAAAAAAAAAAATCCAACAAGGTGTTAAGATTCTTCTTTTTAAAGCAATTAAAGATAAATTTACTAATCTTTATTTTTTAAACAAAACTTGATTGGATTACAAGAATATTCACAATAAAGGAAGTAAGAATTTTTTTTTTTTTTTGAAACTTTAAATGTCTTTCCATCTTTTAAGCTTTAAGAAATAGTGTTGGATGGAAACTAAATAATGCTTTACAACATTTTTCAAACATAAACAAAATATGTTTTTCTTAATTCAGTGAGTTCTATTATTTAAATCAAGAGTGCAATTTTTTTGTTTATTAAATACATTTACAAATGTAAAATGTAATTAATAAACAATAAGAATTTTAAATAAAACATATTACTGAAAAAAATGGTAAAAACTGTACCTTATTAACAATTTATAACTGATTGTAATGCTCAATCAATGCGTAAATTTGCATCAGTAACAGTGTAATAAATGCATCTCGTGAGGAAGTGAATAAAGATTCCTTTATTTTGTTTCTCTCAATTACAAACATTTTTTCTAAACTCTAACTACAATCTTAAAAAATTTAGTAAATAAAAAAATGACTACATAAAAAAAATGTAAAGCTTTTTTGAAATACAATAAAAATACATACCTAAAGCTGGGTTTGTAAATATTGCAAGAGCATGACAGTCATCTACCCACTTCAGTGTGTAGGCTTCTTGCCTATAATGGGTAAACTTTAATTATTAAATACAGAACAACAAAAATATACATAACACAAATAAAAAGGTATATGTAAACCACAAGAAAGTGCCTGCAAGTCTTGTATTATTTCGATATATAGGCTTTAAAAATAACTATTTATTAAATCACAGCAGTTAGAATGAATTGAGCAGAACTTTATGAACAGGAATGAAAAAATTTAAACTTCATTCACTTGGCAATTTCTTCTTCCATCTATTCAAAAAACATTCTTTGAGTTATGGAATCCTTTTATTTGTAAAAAATTTATTTTTGTTTTTAATTATCTATTAATTGTTTTAAATTTATTAAAAATAATTGTATCAAAACAAAACAAATGGTTAAATTAAAAATATTTGAAAACATAGGCTTAAAGATAAATTTCTAATTTAAAAGTAATAAAAATTTACTTACCTAAATATTGACAGTGCAGAAATTAAATCTTGTGTGTTGAATTCGACAGGAAAGTCAAACAGTTCGACAATATAATCACATTCTAAAAAAGATATTCGTAAAATTCTTAAACTATGTTCATGGAAATTGAAGAAAATTAATATAGAATATTATAAAACTCATTAACACTTAATAAAATCACTTTATCATTAGAAATAAATACTTAATACAGTTATTAGCTTTTGCTCAATAACTTAAAATACTGATAAACTTTTTCACATTTCTTATTACAGTATACAACTATTTAAAAAATATCAGATTTGAACGGGTAAATAATTATAAGCATCACAGCGGAACTGATATAACTAGATTTACTTCTTTTTGTAAATTACAGACACTTGGGTACATTCAGAAATATTCATTTGGGAGGAGAAACCATTTAATTCTTTCTAGCTGGAGAATATGGAAAAATTAACATGACACTACCACAACAAATCTAAAAATGAATGCTAAGTATTATGAAATGAATGCTAAGTATTATGAAATCAATGGATATAAATCAATGATTTACAGACATGTATCATATGCCTGATTTGAATATCAAGCTTGTTTCAATGGGTAAAACAATTTTAAAAGTTATTTATATTTATTTTGCCAGTAAAGGAATGTTGAATGTACCAAGATCAAGTATTATTCTTAACTTCTTTTTTTCTAGAAAATACCAATTTGGGTATTTATATTTATCAAATATAACTCTGATTTAATCAAGTGAATCAAATTAGCAAAACTTTAAATTAGACATTTTATGTGAATATTATGTATATGATATGCTTATACATAGGTATTAATTTAAAAATGCTTAAATATAATAATGCAAATAGTGAGATTTTAAGCAAATGTTTCAAGTCTATTGAAATCTGACTAATTACAATATAAAAGTTTAGTTCTAGTAAAAAAATTAAATTCAATATTTTTTGCTTGTTAGCAGACTTAAGACAACTTTTATTGAAGATTTATTAAACAAAATCAAAATAAATCTCCCAATATTGCTTCAGTTTAAGATAACCATCATTCATACTTTTTCCTAAATACCATGCATGTTCCTTAACAAAAGGAGTTTAGTTAAGGTTCCTATTTTTCTAATTTTTGATAATTTTTTGCAACTGAAACGTAACAAAAGAAGGCTGATAGAGCTTAGAGTGGATTCAGAGCCAGCCAAGCCAGAAGTAATATTTGAATGCTAGAACTGTTAACCATTCTGAGCTGCTAACTCAGCAGCAATGGGGGGGGGGAGAAGAGATTAATAGGTTACAATCATTCTAGTAAATTTATAAGTAAACAATTGAAATTGTCTATTTATGTATTAATGTTTAATATTAATTCAAATGTGCAACAGCAATGGAAAAACAAAGCAAAACACACAGGCTTTCAATCTAAATTTATTTTTCAAAGTTGTCAATTTAAAAATGTAGGGGGTTTGAAATTTTCAAAGCAAGAAGTGTTGCTTCACTGTCAATTAAATCATGGCAGCACATCTCAGCAGTACATAGAAGATGCACAAAATCTCAGGCTGGTTTAGTTTTAGATTAACTATAGTCAATTTAGCACATTAAGGCTCATTTGTCTGGAATCTACAGTTTAAAATGGATTCTGACATTCCACTGAAACTATGAATGAAGAAGAAATTAATGTAACAAACTTTGGAACTGAAAGACTAAACTGTTTATAAAGTTGTTAAATTTTTTTAGTCTTCAACAAGAACCTAGCTGAATCTTGGCAACAAAATTTTTTTAGATATCAAATTGGGGAAATATTGATTTCTTGGAATTCATGATACAGGGAATGACTGTGCCCTATGTGACCAGTATTGATTCAAAATTTACAGTTTCAAAGTGTTTTTGCATATATGTTTGTTCTTCTATTTCTAAACAATGGTGCACAAACTAAATCAATACAGTGAAATGAGGTGGAATGCTTGAAAATTTTGTTAGATCAAAATGAATCTTCAGAAGATATTGATTAAACCAGTGGGGATCAAACAGCTTAAAAAATATATGATTTTCACATAGTAATAATGAATTTAGGCTGAGCAATGAAAGTAAGGAAGATCCTGAATTAGAAGAAAAAACATTTTAAGATTTAATCATTAATGAAGATAATAAGAAAAAATAGAAAGTGTTCAGTTCAATAATGCAACAAAAGATATAGTAAATGAAATTACGCAACTCAAAACAACCAACAGGTGGGCAATAGTGTTTGATAAATACCAGAGTTGTAATGTTAAGAATCCTCCTAAACAATTTCTTAAAAACTAAGCATTACCCAATATAGAGCCATATATGAAGACATGAATTATGCAAATGCTTTATAGAATGAAAAAAATCAAGTCAATTCAAGTGAATCAAAATTATTCTATGTCCAATAAAAAGTCCAAAACTTGACAAAAGCCAATGTATAATGAGACAAAATCCAAGGATAAGACTACAAATTTAGTAGCACAAAATTTGATAATTTCATTTTCAGGAATCATTCTTCTGTTTTTTAGATGTGTATGCCAATTCAGAATCTTATTAATAACACAATTCTACTTCTATAATTTATGAACGTTTTATCTCCTTAAGTATTAAAAAGTTTTCTTATGAATATAATTATAGCTTCATAAATAAATAGTGTAATTATTGTTTATAATGAAATTACTTTTAAATAAAGTTGATTGGTTTGAACCAAACATTCCATGCAATCCCTGATGTCAAGCTCAGGAGCCGACATTAGGTTCTCCTGGGTAAAATTAATGCTGGTTGAAAATAATACTGGACATTTAAGAGTTCTACATTATTGCTTTTAAACAAATTTTTTGGAATCAAAGTATTTATTTCTAAAATTTCCGAAAGACACAAATTCATTTCCAGGGTGGAAAACACAGACCAATGGCTTAATGATTTTGTTAAACTTTTAATAAACTTTAGATAAACAATAAAAAGTTAAACATACCTTCAGAAACTGATTCAAATACTGGTTGGTATTCAGAATAATTGTTTCTTGCAACTTTGACTTTAAGACGACCAGTAACTTTACACAGCTAAAAGCAAGTGATTTCAGATATTAGATGTTAAAAAAAGATGAAATGTAATAAAAAATAAACATTGAAATTGCAAACACACACACATTAAAGTCTTCATTTTTTGTTTAGCGGTTCTACTAAAAGATTTGTAAAATGTTATAAGAGAACTTCAAAAAGTTGATTGTGAAACTTACGTAACGGAGAATATTTTTTATGAGAAATTATGTTATATTTAAACTGCATATTAATGTTTGATGTGAAATAATAATAAAAAAATAAATAAATAAAAATCTAAATAATCAGAGTCAAACTCAAATTTGTGATTTAAATCATGTTAGCATTATAAAAACAAATATAAAATAATTTAGTAATTTCGCTAGATAATTTTTAAGAATTCATGTTTTTTAAAAATTTAAGATCTGGCATGATATTTCTGATCATATAACTTGGTAAATATAAAGTGATAATATTCAACATACTAAAAAAAAGCACATGCACTTGAAAAAAATAAGTTTATGAATTTCTTTATAAATATTTATAAGAAAAAAGGAATTATGAGAACATTAAAAAATTGTTTTTACAGTTTTTCATGTGGATCTACTTTTAAATATTAACTTTAAATCAATAGACACAAAGTTGTGGTTGAATCTTATTTGGGCCCACTCTATCGCCAAGGATGAAATGCAGAGCCAAGTCAACAGATTACAACTTTAATATAGCAAATTTAAAGTGCCAATTTATCGATCTTTAATATGACAATTTTCAAACTGCACTTTAATTGGTTGCAATTTTATGGCAACCGTTACTACATAACACTTTTTAAAAGCACACATACAATCTGCAGACAAAAAATTTTTCCCATTAAAACAATATTTTTAGTGGGAAAAATTAAATTTGCTGAAAGTTTGAAAATTTTAATAGATAATTAAGGAAAGTTTGAAAGAATGGCAACAAAGTGTTTGTCGCCATTCTTCCAGCCATAGCCAAGCGGTGGGCTAAAATAAGATTTTACCCAAAGTTGCTAATAAAGCATATTTCATGTATCCTTAATTTATTAAGATGAATATATTAAGATGACTTTCATGCAAAACATCACAAAATTCAGTTCTAAAAGCATTAAAGTGAGACAAAAGTGTGATTAGTTACAGGAGATGAGCTTTTCTCATAAGGCAGGATAAAATTTGTTAGTGAATTAGAGTAAGTGCACAAATAAAAAGAAAGTACATTTACTTCTTTAGTATTTTTCTTCATTAAGTACTTAACTAAAAATCAGAACCATAAGATTAAAATTTACTTACATAATGTGAATCACACTATTCTTGAACTAAAAATATAACATTAATATATTAATCACAGTGCCTTGAACTATAACAAAAACAGGTGAAGCATTAAAATTCATGCAAGTAATCCATGCAAAATATCAAAATTTTTAATAAACTATGAATTGTAAAAATTCTTAATAAAAATTCAGCTCTGTGATATCACAAGGAAAATGTTATATACTGCTGTTTCACTTACCACATCACATATAAATTATATATAAAAGTGATTCACTGTCTTACACTTTGTGTATAAAATTTAGTTTACCAATCATAACTTTAAAATAACTTTACTAATGCCTTTTAAAGTAGTCATTTACAATTGGACACAGTAGCTAAGGTTGATTGTGAAATACAGCAGAAAGCTACAGCTTGATTGTGAAATACAGCAGAAAGGACAACCCAGTTCCATAAAAGGTATGTCATTTGGAAATAAGTTAGTTTTCGTACAATTTGTCAGGATGAAAAATATTTTAATGTTAAATACAAGAAAAAATATCAGAGATTAAATATCCCATAACTGTAAGAAATGTTTTTTCCTTTTCTCTCTAATATGAGCTCAGCAATACATGAAGGTACAAGCAAAGAATAAGTTCAAAGCTCCTCATACAAAGAGTGAATCCTAGTAATATGTCCGAGGATGTCCTCAAAAATATAATAATGCAACATTGTAATTTTTTGTCAAAGTAAAAAAAAATAATAATTATTGCAATCAGAATTTCTTAGATATTAGAATATCTTCCCACAAGAATAAAATTAATAAATTTTAAAGAACAATCTTAAGAAATATAAATGTCTGATCAATACAGAAAAAAATTAAATCAAAACATTCTGCTTATTGCTCCATGAAAGTAAGATAGATTTATTTTCTAATTGAATAAATTAATTCATTACAATACATTGCACATTAAATGCTCCATTTCATAATGTAAAAACACTATCTGAACAAAATTTTAGTATATATTATAAATGATGCTTTTCAGTATTAATAGCCTAAAGTATCATGTAAACATTCCATCAAATTTAAAAATGATCATGAAGCAACTGAGAAAATAGGGTAATTGAGAAAACACCTTAAAATTGAATAATTCAATAAAAGAATATGTATGTACGCACTAGCACACATGCGCATAAAGTTCATTTTCATATCATAACCATTAATGGCTGATTGGTTTTGTGTTTTTAAAAAATATTTCTTAGGTTGAACTGTTTGTAAAAATAGGGTTAACCTAAAAAACTGTTTGGTTAAAATGCATATTATGGACACTGTTTCACCAATTAGCGAAATTTTTTTTGCCAAGCGGAGGAGACAAAATCATTGGAATTTCAATGGCAATCGACAATAGGCGCCAATCGAATGTTTGAAAAGGATAATCATAAGAAATTGGAAATTTTCTAGAGTTTTAATTGCTAAGCATAACATTAATTAAGAAAACAGTAATCATATTAAGAATCAATTTAAAGTTTCTATTTACAAATATTTCAGAATAGAGTTAAAATTTAGGGAAATGTAAGGAAATAAAATAGCAAAAATAATGAAAAAAAAAATTAAATTTAATATCTTTACACAAAATAAAAATTTCTGTTGTCTTGTGCATTATTGAAAATTAAGAGACTTAAAATACAATTCTATGAATTCGATGCTGATATAAAAAATAATTAGAATAAAATTCTTACCTTTAGCTTACTTTTGTATCATCACAATTGGCTGGTGGATAAATATTAATAATGGAACAAATAAAATCTTTAAAAATATTACTGGACATGGAGTACTATTTTCACCATACATACTCAGAAAGGTAAGAATCAAAGTGATCCCCTGCCTGCTTCAAGTATCCATTTAAAAGAATGATATTAAGGTGAGCTCAAAATTTAAAAACAATGTGCAACATCGAAAATCATGCAAATTTGGAGTTAAAGCGTGGCACCTACATTTGGCGAGAAGAAAAATTGTTACATTTTACCATATTTGGTGACTTGCTCTTGGCAAGCCGTGTCCATAACACGCATTTTAACCAATTTTTTAATTTTCCTTTTGCATGAAATAAGTATTTTTTAATTAACAATAGGTGTTAAACAACGTGAAAAACTATGAATTTATAACTTTCAATCACGAATGAGTTTATCTGCACTGAATTATTGAGCCTCAAATTATCTAAACTTAAAATAAATGACTTTAAACTTCATAATGAAAAAGAAATTTCAATTAGAGATAAGAATGCCTAAAATAATAGGAGCCACGAGTTTGGCACAATTTCAAAGTTCAAACCTATGTCAAGTGCTGCATAGTTACCTCACCAACCCAAATTACATTATTTTGCACAATATTTTAAATATTTTATTTTAATTACTAACTAAAGGAATTCTAAGTTACTAATAAATAGAAAATAATTTCTCAAATTAAATATTATAAAACAAACGTTAACTAAATATCATACAATCTACAGCAAGAGACTATCAGGCAATAACACTGAATCAGTAAAATAACCATTTTCATGAAAACTGATTTTAATTAACCAAGCAGTGGTGCCACCTTAAAACAATCATTCAACAAACATTTTTAAGAAAACCCAGATTTTAATTAACTGGGCAGTGACACCCACCTTAAAAAAAAACATCATTGAAAATGCAATCTAATTCTGAAGAGAACTTGGCATAAAGCTGAAGTAATAACACAAATAAAATACATTTTTATGAAAACTTGAGTTCAAGCTTTACATTTCACAGCAAACCTAAATACATGTTAAAAAATTCTACACAATACTTTTATTGAGTATTGTGTAGAATTATTTAACATGATACATAATATACAACAGCAATTTTAACTGAAATAACTCATACAGTAAAAGTATTCACCTAAAGATTACATCAGAAGAACTAAGAAAATGCGAGTTAAATTTATTACTATCCATTCACTTACATACTTTTCCCAGATTAGATCAACAAAGTTTTCAACTCATACATAAAAAATAAGTATTTAAAATGAACTTGGTACTCCACATCTTAGTTATTTCACATTCGTTAGGTCATCTACATGTTCGTCAAGTTCACAAAAATGCCCCTTTTGATGAATTTATATTTATTAAGAACTACCTACTGATAGGACTGTTCTTTAAAGTAAAAGATTCTGTCTATGACTCCACTATTGAATAAATGGATATTATTTTTCTGCATTCACATTTTTCAAGGTAGATAGTTAGAAATTTTTTGGTGACATGTGAAAACCAGAACCTATGTAAAATGCTCCAGGAAAATATACAGTACAAGTACAAATATATTACAACAGCTATTTGCTTTGGGTGTCAAAGATATAGTTCTTACTAAAAGGATTAGTTTTTAAAGGTAATTAATAGACAAACAGATCATTTCAAAACCTGAAAAGTTTCTATAGTAAAGAACTCAAGCATTGCTTTAAAGAAACCAGAGAAACTAATCTCAATACCAAGAGATTTAAGATAAATTTCCTGCAAAAATGATGTGAAAATCACCAAAAAGATGTTAAAACATGTCAGCATAGATCTTTTACTTCTGTTTAAAAGAAACTTTAGTTGGATAATATTGTCATACACTCTTTGCTTAGTGTTTGGTAGGCTTTGCAACTGCTTAAAATTGACTACCCTTTGTAAAGTATTGAGTTTAAACCATAGGTATTGTTTGAATTAATCATTGAGTGCAAAATGTTCAGAGAGATTTAATTTTAAGAAGTTTATGAGCTTCTTCCAACAACTTTAGAAATTCTAATTAAAAGCTAATGGAATTAGATTACCATGTTAAAAATAAGAAAAAATTCATGCACTAACTTAAGCATAAAAGCAACATGCAAATTACTTCAATTTCACACAGGAATAATTATTTTTGATTGCTAAATTTATTCAAATATCTTATTTTTCTGTAGCTCTACAGCCTGTTACAGGTCAAGGATATATCTAAGTTTCCTCCATCAGGAACTATTTGTGGCATAAATTTCCAAAGGCCGACACCCATTTCTTGTAGTGTTTCCCAAACTGTATCAATCCATCTAGTGTTTGGTCTACTATTTTTTTTCCCCGTCAACTTTTTGAAATGTGACTTGCTGGCTAGATTTAGCAATCGTAAATAATTATTAATGTGTAACAGATTTCAATTTAGCGATTGTATTTATAATAAAATACAAATGCAAAATTATATCACATTAGAATTATAAACATTTTAGTTAACTTTAAATTATTTGAAATGATGCAAAAATTCCGGCCGCTGGAAACACAATAAATGAATGTCATGAATGTAAAACATTACTAGTAGCAGGTAATAACCTACCAATATTTGATATCATCAGTTAGAAAACTTTAACTCTCCATTATCTTTAATGATAAATGCCTATAATGAATGAATTTTAGTACTAAAAAGGAAATTACTTTTGTTTATCTTGGTAGTTAATGGTTGATAATTAATGATCAAATGTATGAGGCTTGTAACAAGAAGCAAATAAATGTAATATTAACTTTTTTTTAAATAGTAAATCAGATTTATATATAAAAAAAATTACAATGATACATGGTCAAATTAACATTTTCCCTAAAAAAGTGAAAAATCATTTACCCTAAAATTTTAAAACAAATAAAATATTTCAAACTTACTTCACTTACGAAATCTGGATCCAAACAATCACCATCATCATTAAACATGCTTTCCCAAGAACCCTCTTGAACACTTGGATTTTCATCAGAATAAATGACATTTATTTCAGAATTTTGATCACATGCACTAAAATCTGAAAATGAAGAATTAGGTGAAATTTCATTCAAATGAGTAAGATTACTTTCTTTTAAATAAGTTTGTGAATCTGCAGATTCCTTATTCACAATACCACATTTTTCTTCTTCAACATCATTTAAAACAGAATCAGAACTTAAGTCTGACAGATAATCATCATTTATAATAGATTTTAGATTTCGTATTGGATCACACTGAGATGTATGAGCATCTTCAGAAACAAAACCACTTTTTAAAAGTGAATCAGATGCTATAAAAGATTTGCTTTGACACAAAGAAACCAGACTTTTCTGATCATTTTGACATGAAGTGGATGGTATTATCTTGATTTCGGAAACAACTTGAGGGTGCAATGGTGGAGATGTTACTATACTTTCTATTAGTATTTTAGCTTCACTTTTTTCGGTGCTGCCACAAACTAGATTTTCTTTCTTTGCTCGTAAAGCTCGAGGCACATAAAGCAATTTATCAGGTCTTTTGTTTCGTTCCCTAAAAAAGAGTTACAAATAATTAAAGTAAATTTCTAATACTTAATTGTGATGTATTTTTAAATGCATTGAAACTAAAAGAAAAGCTAAAAGGATTTTAAAGTAGAAACTGGGAATCATTTATTAATATTATAATTATTCATAAACCAATTATTTAATATTTCATATCATATGTGCATAAGGTAAAATTTATTATTCAGAATTCTGTTAATAAGAATGTTGTCATAGGAGAGGATGAATTTTTGAAATTCACAAACTAAGAATCCACAAATAAAATAAATCAAAGCATTATATGTTTGTGATTCATAAAAAAAATTAATGCATTAAAGAAAATACACAAGACCAAAGAAAATATATAATAAATTAAATTTACACAAATAAAAATAACCTTCAGTAATATTTCCATACTGCTTTATTAATGTGAAATTTTGCTTTAATGCAAAGAGAAATACAGTCAAATAAATCTTAAAACAATGAAAGTAAAATGGTATGCATTAAATTATAAGTACCTAACAGAAATTCGTTTTCCTTTAGACAAATCAGAGTCCTTCATTTTCTCATTACTTTTCTTCACTATTGATGAAACAACTTGGGTAAGTAATGCTGGTAAAGATCTGATACGGGCAGCACACACACAGTCAATTGGTTTTCCTTTTGTTTCAGATAAATGGATAATTTTTTCATGTACACATTCAAATGGTAAACAGCACCTAAAAATATTAAATTATGTTAAATCATTAATGGATAAGTCAGCAATTTGATTTAAGCAACCATAAATAGTGTTTTCTAAAAATTAAGTAAAAATGTCCTTATAAAATTAAATACATTACTTTGGCAAGGATGTAAGTGATACTACTAAATGCATAGAGTTTTTTTTTTTTTTTTTTTTTTTTTTTTTTTTTTTTTTTTTTATAAACTGTTGGAATAATCAAATATAAAAGCTCAGTTGGGAAAAAAATGTATAAGAATAAAATGCCAAGAAGAAAAGTAAATGTATCAAGGTAAATAAATAAGCACTTTTTTCATACAAATAGAATATTTTGGAAAACTGTAATTATGTGTCTTTATTCTTTCATCCATTTTTCTTATTAAATTGCATAAAGAAATGGAAAAATGTTTTATATTTATAAACTTTCAATGTACTAAACTACACATTTTCTATGCTATAATTACTATGTCTGCATCTATTTTCCTTTCTCTACTTGATAAATTTTAGTACATCTCATTCACATACTAGAAGTCTGAACATTTTCCCCCCTTTTAGTTTTTCATTCATAATAGAAACAATCAGAATACAAAAGCAATTCTAGTATAGCACACATAACTAATTTTTTTATTTTGAATTTTTTAAAGACTTATTAACAGCTTCCAGGGAACATTTCAAATTGCAGGCTGAGCAATTTACCTTCTGAAAGAGGAAATTTTATTGTGCTTACTTGTACTTTGTGTCGTTAAGAATAAAAAAAATAATTTCTTACATTATTATATACAAATATTAACATTTATTTTCTAAATGCAGAATAAAGCTGCAAGAAAGTGTTATTTTTTTGTTTATAAATGAATGATTTTTTCCAAACATCAGGACCTTTTCAAGTTTAGAATAATCCCTGAGCTGATAATTAATCTTTCTAAATGTATAGGTAAAAATCAAAATTTTGTAGAAAGATTAATACAATTATAATTTTAAAAAAAAATTCATGTAATTTAATATTACATTATTTGACTTATTTCACTTTAATTTGAATATATTTATGCAGAAAACTTTCTTTTCTAAGTAGTAATCTTTTTTTGTATAAAAAGGTGGAAGCTTGCATTTTCACTTAAAATGAGAAAGAATCTACAGAATGATAAAAATTTAAAGTATATATATATGAAAAGAAATATCAAGAAAAAGATGGGTAAAAGTTTTGCTATGAATAAATTAATATCCCCAGTGCTTTACAAATACAATTTTCAAAAGATCACATCTAAAAATGAATTAAGCATTAAAAATTGGATTTGATCTTAAAGAATTTATAAAAGCTGGAAAACAAAAAGGAATTATATAAAAACATTTTTAATTTTGGAAGTCTAGTCTTTCAGTTTGATACACTTTCTAAATAAAACATAACTTCAAACACTTAAATTTTAATTATAAATAAAAGAAACAACACACAGCAGCTTAATTCTAATACACGTAATGTGTTGAATTTGACAAAATTAGTGATGTTTGGAACGACAACCTGGGCTTCATTTTACGAGTCAGTATGGGTGCCAAACCTTTAGATTATTGCACCAAAATGGATCCGTTCAGCAATTCTATGATGTAATCTAATGTGCATGACTCATTTGCAATTTTGGTAAACCTTGAAGCTTATTCTGTATTTTTTCTTTTAAATGGCTGTGCATGCAAAATTGCTTTCTCAATAGTTGAAAGCTAATCAGATGTTATAACTTTGTAAAATTGCTTAGTTTGTAATTAATGTTTATGAAAATTATTTTTGAAATATTTTTTTTTAAATTTAGAATGCAAGGGAAGTTGATGATAAGGTAAATACTTTTACTTCGTTATTCTAATTAATTTGCCATTTCATATGGTAAAATATGCATAGTTCATTGAGTATAGAAATATTTCAGATAAGTTGAATTATAGTACTTGTTTAGTTAAAAGAGGAATAGAGTTTAATTTTAAGATGGGTGCCAATGCCCAGTTAATTAAAAACTAGAGTTTTTATCAAAATACATGTTACTTACTTTAATCGCACAGTTGTAAATATCTGCTTGTTGTTATATACAGTGTATTTTTAAATTATTTTTAAAGTTCTTAGAGCAGAGGGCCAGTGACATGAATTATAACCAGACTACCTATACACAACAATCAAATACAATGTTATACTTATCAAATGTTTAATTTTAAGGTTCAGGATTTATTTCACACAAAAAATACATAACAAGAAAACAATACAAACTTTGCAATGGTATCTGTTGAACCAATAAGTGTTCGTCTTTGGTTTCCTTGTCCAATAGAAAAACTACATAGATGTGGAAAATATAATTCATCGACAATTTTATGAGCCAAGTATCGGTACTTATTTAGAAAAGGTGGAAATACCAATAAACTTCTGAAAGTAAAGTATCCATTGTAATTTAATCAAGAATAACTGAACTTAAAAAGATTTTTAAAATTGAGTAGAATTAAAAAGTCAGATATAAATACTAGAAAAAAAGATTAAATGACTTTTTGAAATTTTAATTTATTAAGAAAATTTTAATTAATATAATAAAAACATTCAGGTGGATTTTTGGTATTAGAAACCGATATTTGATTTAATACTTGTAAAAAATATATTTAAAGTACATTTGCCCTAACAATCAAAAGTAAGACAACTTTTAACAAACTTATAAAAGTATAGGAATTATTCATAGTAAGAAACTTTTTATTAAATAAAATGCCCATTATTGCTTTCAGTTAGAAATTTATTAGAGCTATCTGTATACTGTTCCTTTGGATATGAAATTAAATCTAGGTATATATTTTAAGACTAAAGCCATCCACAAAATTTCAGAAATGTTATTTATAACAAATTTTACCTATTATGGATATTTGGTGATAATAATTTAGTTCAAATAGAGACTACACAGTAGACACTAAAAATATTGAATTCAAGGTAAAATATATTGAATTCTAGGTAAAAATAGAAACTAAAAATATTAAATTCAAGGTTAAAAAAAAAAAAAGTTTAAAAAAATTTTTTTTTAATTTCTTTTACCTTGAATTCTCAAAGAGACATTCATGTTTCTCAACAAACTGTCTAGTTACAAACAAAAACTATACTTTTTTTAAATACATTTTACAATAATTAAACATATTAAATAGAAATATTGTATGAATTCTGAGAAAAACTGCTTTGTGTGTAAGCTGACTCTTAATAGTAAGTTTAATACCATTGTACTGACTCGAGTGATTGTGAAAAATAAATAAAATGCCTCTAGAGACACAAAACTTGGAGAGATAAATGAAAGTAAGTACAAAGATATATTTCATGTATTCATTCAGAGCACACTTTCTACATATCATAACAAAAAAGTTTTGTAAATCATTTTTGTTATGGCACAGATTTAAAAAGTACTTTTTTTTTTTTTTTTTTTTTTTTTTTAACAGAGTTGAACTATTATTACTAAAAAACATTATTTTCTTTAAGTTTGGGTAATGACATTATATATGATATAACAAGGATTTTAGAAAGAGGTTTCATCTAATGCCTTGTAATAAACAGTTACTCATAACACATGGAAATTACTTCTAATAAACCATTTTGACAGTACATATGCTACAAAAAGATGGAATGTTAACTATATGCTATATTTAATGATACATTTGTAATCCATTTGCCAACTATTAAAATTTTTCCATTTCTTCCAGATTGTTGCATAGGAATGAAACAACTATCACATTTTACTGCAAATAAGTGGAAGATAGAAGAGATATATCATAGAGAAAACATATCTTACATGAAAATAAATTAGTTTTTTGTCATGTAAGGCATGTGAGAGTTCATCTCATTTAATATAAAAATGCATAAAACAAGAAAAAGAAAGAACAATAACTGTTAAGTTATTAATTTTAAAAAAATTTAAATTAAGAAAACTTTGAGCTTTGAGACTTAAATAAAAGAAAGTAAGCACACAACAAAGAAGTTTCTTGCATTTATCTAAAGCACTTTCTATATATCATAATAAAACAATTCTTTTACAAATCATTTGGATTCATAGAAACAATATTACATACTTTTTCTACTTATTTCCTGAAATGATCATCAGATGCTTAAAAAATCCATGATAAAAAAACTGATTCATTAAATATTTCTAAACTATAATTACTCTTTTCCAAAATAACAAAATATTTTTAACATTGGCAGAAGATAGTTATGAAATAGTTACTTATAGAGGATAATATCATGTATATACGACTTCTCAATTAAACTGATCAGAGAAGAAAAAAAAAATGCATAAAATGTGTTCATCTCCACAAACAAATATTTAATCTTTTATAATAAAGTATCATTTTTGAAGAAATATATTATAATTATGAATACAATGTTATATTCTTCAACATAATATAAAACCTATCTTTTAAAAATCATTTACATGTTAATATGGTAATACATTTAACATGTTAATATGGTAAGAAGTATGTAAATTTACTTATATACTGTTATTAATTTTAGGATTAGAAATTTTTATCAAATATTATTTAATTACTTGAAATGCACATAATTTTAGAATTCTTCCATAAATTTAACACAAAAAATTCTTAAAGATGAAAAATTTATATTAAATAATCTATTATCAATTAATAGACAAATACATATACTACATAAATTTGCCTATATATAATTTTAATAGTCACATATTTTTTGATTAAAAATTTAAGAATCACTTATTTTGAAAGAATATAAAAATAAGGAGAGATTTTTGATCTGCGTGCACGTAATTTTAAACCAATTAAAATGATTTTAAAGTAATCAAAATTATTTCATATAAAAGCAAAATTTAAAAAATTCAAATACAATATTAGTGATAAGAAATCTATGTTAAATTTAATAGCGCAATTACTAAATGCATATAACAAATTACATAATACAAACTTTTTGTTTATATAAATCACGAGCACGTGTTCACATAAAATATTAATTTGACTAGAAATATATCAATAACAAATTAAAAAGATAATAATTTAAGAAATTCAAAATTTTAAATTTACCTTTTTTCTAATTTTTCAATAAAATTATCTATATCTTCCTTGAAGGATTCAACAAACTCGATGTCCTTGTAACCTAAATATTTTCCATCTATGTAAAACGCCAGTTTGCATCTAATTTATAAATATCTTACTTCTTTCAGAGTAATTAAATTAATTTTATCGACAAAAGTGCAGGGCTGAATACAACGCACTTGAAAGAAGTACTGATATTATCACATTTATATTAACTTTTATTATTTTTATTTATTTATTTATTTTATTTTTTTTGAAGACTAAGAACGTGCAATATTTTTTTTTTTTTACCACGACACAAGTTATGTTGCCAGATATTATTTGCTGTTCTTGGAATCTGCATAAACTACAAATAGTCGTTATTTAAAGTAACTGTTATTTCTTAACAGTTATGTATTTGCACATGTTATTACCTGTTGATTTGAAAACGGTGATATTTAACAATAGACCTTAAAATCTCTCAGAGCTGTCATACAGAAATGGCGATTTATTACTTCAGTTAAAAAATCAATTTTATATCGCAGTATTGTGCATTAGAATATCAGTAACTGTATGCTGTCTGGTGCAGTCTTTTAAAAGTACGAAATTTTATTTGATAACAGTTTATTTTCATTATTTCAAGAAAAGCATTTTGCTTTTGTTAGGTTGCTCGATAACATTTCGTTACTTTGAAAGTATTATTTCATATGTTGGCGTAAAGACAGAATTATTGATTTCTGTTTTCATTTTTGAGATTCTTCACGTCTGCTATTCTGCTTAAGCAAGGCTGTCATTTCATATGTATATTGTGATATTTGTTTTCAGATGAAAGAAATACCTATTCTGATTTCCTGAAAGGAAGGAAGAAAGAAAAAAATGAAGAAACTGTTTGATAACATTGCAGAAAATAGGTTTTTGCCACCAATACAATGAACACTCCATTTAGTAAAAAAGTCAGGTCTATATAACCATACAAAATCAGGCCTGCGCAAATAGTATTGTGGTGAAACACTTCTGCTTGGAAGTTGACAGCAGCAGCTAGAAAAACATTCAACCTGAACATTGGCAACATCAATCTCCTCGGAACAACAGAGCAATTCACATTTTCCCCGACGATGTGAACGAACGAGCTCGGAAACAGCTTCTCTCTCAGAGATTTTGCATTTGCAACGTTTTGGCATTTCTTTAATTTGCAATAAAATTTGGTTAAGTTTCAATATATGGTGTGCGCTGCTATTATTCAAAACAGTTAACTTGCAAACTATAGTATAACAAGGTTTTTAGTAAGCGAAAATGCTACACACCATTGGAGACATGTCATTGGATCACATGATTTCCGGTGATGACATCCTGGGTTAAATTTGAGTAAGAGCACAAGACGTCTCTGGACCAGAATATTTCTGATGACGTTCTTATGTTAATGTTCGCGGTGCAATCTTTAATCTAAATACAGAACTACTTTGAATTTAGAACATTTTTACTATTTTTTAAAAATAAATCATGGTATACTACTACCATGTTACCATAAACATTGAAATGACGTCATCATTTTAATGTTCATGGCGCCTTCTGTAATTTAAGGAAAATTACTCTTAAAATTAGAATTTTATTTTTTTACTGTTTTTTGAAAATTTATATTTTAGGAAATCGAACACCGGTTGTCGAAAGTTGGTATTACTATCGATATGCTCATGGCGCCATCCATGGACAAGATTCTGCATTTGAAGTTTAGTTATATTTTATAGAATAAAATTTAAAATTTTTGCGTTCATGGCTTATCTATAAGCTAAACAAAGAAATATTTTTGACACCAGAATTTTTTAAATATATTTTTAAACAGTCCAAGCTGGGATTTGAACTCGCTGCCTCCGAAAGGAATTCGAAAGGTTTAAGTATTTGCATACTTTAACGAATACCCCACGAATTCCTGTTGGACAGATTAAATCTTAAAGTGACGTATCTTTTTTAGACCTAACAACATAAATACGAACCAGTTTTCTAGTTGGAAGAACTATCCAGTGACGTAATAATATGAGAACAAATGGCGTCACTTGTACAAACTTGGGAGTGTGTTTTCAGAGCCGGCATGGCTTTTTGCCAGTTCTTGCATGTTGAACATTGTTCTGCGCAGATCGTAGCCTATTTACTGCAAAAAGCTTACACTTCAAGGATGAATATGTATTCTAAGCCAATCACAACTAATGATGATAGTGTACGAGATAGAATCTGATAAACCTTTAAGCATTTCTTTACGCTTCATGCTACATTAAACATTCGATTTATATTTTCATTGAGCATTAGAATTTTTAAATATTTAGCAGTCATGGAGTCATGAAAACGATCCAGTTCTGAAGTAAGCACATTTCAACTTTTAGTAATATTATCAATTTATTAAATAAAATATTTTTTAACCCATACTCTTAAGTATTGAATGTTTTATACATTTTTTTTT
>JAPDSC010097291.1:70722-152741 GCA_026290005.1 Latrodectus geometricus | reverse complement strand
TATATATATATATATATATATATATATATATATATATATATATATTGCTGTTTGCAAAATGTTCATACTTATTTACAGCAGAACTTCCTCTATCATTATTAAATAATAGGAAATTTATGAGCATCTAAACATGTTTTTGTAGGAACTCTTAATCTTCTTTAGAATATAAGCATTTCTAATTGCCAACTAAAGAAAATTTTACTGTATTGCATATTTAAAAAATTAAAGGTTTAAGTTTTGATGGTTTTAGTATGTTATCCTGTATAATTATGCATTGAAATACCTAAATTCAGCATGTTTAAAATTAAAAATGATCTCTACTCTGAATGTTAGAAAAGATACTCAAATGTTTTAACTCTTCCTTTTAAAGAAGATAATTGAGTTCATGGGACAACAGGATTGAATATAAGCACAAATTTTGAATAATAACTGAAATGATCATTATATTATTTTGATTGTTTGATCACTGATTGTTATATCATTTGCTCATTTTGGGGATGTTTCATAAGCATTTGCATTCTGATAATTTCTAAAAATCTATCTCAAAGTATCAAGAGCTTACTTGATTACTGGAATATATATTTATATACATGTAATCATATAAGGTTTATAATCAATTTAAATACTGAAGATGCTTTGTAGGTTATAGTATATTTATTTAATAAGTGTGTGAAAGAATGATGTTCGTAAAAACTTTGCTGATCAAATGATTTTCCTATTTATTAGAAAACATTAATAAAATATATTTACCCAAATTTATCAACTACTTGAAATTAGAGTTTATGTTGTTATAAATTTTGCTCACAATTAAGAATTTAAAAAATTGCTTTCCTGTATAATATTAATTTCTATGTATACACTTACAGGATTGAAGGCATACGGGGGCCAAAGAAAGAATTTCATATTTTCTTTGTGCCGAGGAAAAGTGAACTCTGTCAGGAAAAACTATCAGTAAGTATTTTTAGTGTATTTTTTTTATTAATTGCTTTGATAAGTTTCCTCTTTAATATAGCAATAAAATCATTTTTATATTAATATTGTATGGATAACAAACAAATTTTAATGGGGAAATAAACTTGAATTATTGATCAGATGACATTTCCTATTATCCAATAATGGTACTTTTTTAAACAATGTAGCTATATTTTTGTAATAATTAGAAGAAACCATAAATATCACATTGTTTTTATAAAACACTTATTGACAGAATATACTGGTTTAAACATAAAATAAATCATCTGTATGAAAATATGTCATAGTTTATTCAAATTGTGCTGCTTATTGCGAGGTTACCAATTTTCTGCCCTGGAAACTTATTTCTATCTTTTGAAAATTTCTGAGTTTTGAGATTTTAATTAAAATACTATGCTTTAAGTGAAAACTTAAAGTCTAAAATTTGCTTCCATTCAGTAACATAAAAATAATTCAATTAAAAGGACTGTTTGAGTCTAGTTTTATCCAAAATTTAAATGGTATCCATAGTATGGTTAATCATTTTCATTAAGCTGTTAGGTAGAAATGTAATTAGATTAATTGAGATATCATTCATAAAAATCTAAAAACGCTTTTTTTTTTTTTTTTTTTTTTTTTTTTTTTTTTTTTTTTTTTTTTTTGTAAAGCTGGTCAGGTTACAAAAGTATATCTGCTTGTTTTTGTATTGTTGAAAGTGAAAAAAACATTTACATTTTATTACATAAGTACATTTCTATTTACATAAAAAGTACATTTTATTTCATCGTTGTTCTAAAATGTTTTACCAAAGACAAATAAGCCTATTTTTTGATATTACTGCTAAAATTAATAGCATTTGGAATCAATATTTGAAGAAGATATAAATGGGCATCTACATAATGAGTTGTGTAGGAAATTGAAAGAGTCTGTATTTTTCTTTTTGTGCCTTAAAAAGATAAGTTACAACAATAATAACAAGAAATCATTATGAAATTATTTATTAAAAAATTATTGAGCTGAAGACATCTCGCAGATTTTTTCAGGGCAAGTTTATTAATCTCCAAATTTTTCCTATGCAATCAAGTTATTAATCACAAGGCAATTATCACTACATTTTTAATTGGAAACATTCTTACTTACGCTTAATCCCTAAGAATTATTTGTCTCATTCATATTATTATTTAGCTCACTCATATATTAGCTAATAATAAATTAGTTTTGTCCAGATACATGGTTGGAAAAAACTTGTGATAATTATATAATGATCAATAGTGCAACTAAAACCATAAGAGAATTTTATATAAAATATTTTCATTACATATTGTTGAATTTGCTGATAAAGGCAGACATAAAAATAATAAATGCTATTATTACCATTTATGCTTAGTACTTAAAATAATATCAATAATTTGCCATTTATGTTTTCATTGAAAAGAATTTATGAATTTCAAAATATTTATATGCTATAATAAAAAAAAATTTAAATTAAAATTGATTATGTATTAGTAAAATATAATTTGCTTAGTCATAGATCAAAACGTGATGCAGAATATTTTTCTATGAATAAAATATTATTTGATAATATATGGAGATGTTGAGTAGATAAGAATATTGTTGCATATTGGTCAGACTTTTTTTTTTTTTTTTTTTTTTGATTTTTTATAAAATAATTGAAAAATTGCTTGAGATAAGTTTCATAATTTCAATGGATTTTTTAGATATTTATTAGTTGAACTGCAGACGTCAGTTGCACTTCATTAAAACAACTTTGAATTTTGAAGCAAATTAATTTACTTAGACCTATTAAAAATTTGTGCTTACAAATACTTCTGTGTGTGAAAATTTCATAAATTAAATTATATATTTATTGGTTTTAATACTAATTTTTTTATTAAATGACACTGTAACATAGAATAAGATATTGTTATAGAGAAAAATGTAGATATAAATAGAGTCTAGGAAAAATGTTATTTTAATACTATTATTTGATTGTGAAGAAGATAATTATTTTTTTAGTTTATGCATAGATGTTTCGCCACATTTTTAATAAACTATGAATTTTCTATAAAGTGAACACCCCATTTTTTTTATATAATGCATGCTGAATTATGGGATTTTTTGTTATTTTTCTTATCTTTTTTCCTGAATTTTTACATTGTCACTTTGTTAATCAAATTTAAAAAATGTTTCTTTTAAAGATTATCTCTTAACAATAACTCTTTAATTTATACTTGACACTATATCCAAAGTGTAGAAATAAAAATGCAAGCTTGTTAACTTTTAGGAATTTAATATTTAACTCTTATTTTATGTAGTCTCTGAAGAAGAAATAGACCATCTACTTGAAAAAATCATGGGTTATGCAGTTGATATGATAATTGAAATAAATAATTTGAGTCATACAATACCTGAAACGGATCAAAATAAATTTTAAAAAGAAGGAAAAAATGATTAAACAAAACTAAAAAAATTATATACTAAGTAAAATAAAATAATTATGGAATGAGATCAACAAAATTATGTTGAATTCGTGAAGTAGATTTGTCAATGTCATTTTTTGGTTTCATATTCAATATTTGAAATATCTTAATTTTAATTACCATAATTTTGGTTTGCAAACGCTTAAAAAGTTTGCTCAAGCATAAAAAATATAATATCAACAAACCATAAATAAGCTTTAGAAAAAACTAATATTTTTTAAATCAATTTTGAGAATGAAGCTGTTTGAAAGCTATTTTCAATGTGGTGCTTAAGCTACATAAATTTAACTTTAAATTTATTTAAAAAGTGCAATGCATATGTGGTATAACTGAATTATTTCTAGCAGATATTATATTTTTGGAAAAAAATCTTAGTATTTAATAAAAAGTAAGAAACTTTTACTTTATGCATAATATTGTTTTTTATTGTTTCAATAAAATATGCTTTTAAGTTTTTATTGAAAAAAATCTTTATAGTTGAAAAAGTAATTATTATGTTTGATTTAAATATTACTGAATACTGTATTTTGTAAATTTTCTGAGAAATAAGCTGTGAGGGAAGAAATTTTCTCTCTTTTTATTTAATGGCTTTTTGTGTATCAGTAAAAGCTGCCCAACAAAATTTTATTGATATTCTGAAATACAAAGTCTATCAAACTAAACCAGAATAAACAAAATTTTAAATTTTAAAATTTTGAGTACCTAATAAATAAAATTTTAAAGAAAATTTAAAATTTTATTTATTTGGCACTCATTTATTTGGAACTTTTCATGAATGTAAGTGAGTAAAGCAATATTTTAAGTAATAAATTCTTTTTTATTTAAAAAAAAAAGAATGCATGTTTATTTTGAATAATAACAATTCAGAAACTGTATATATACAAAATGTTTGAAAATATAAAACTAGATTTATGTGATACGTGTATTTTACATCCATATATTCAAATATTAGTTTTTTGAGTTACATTCTTAAATTTTAAATTATTAATTTCATGAATATTTTAGTGTTTTGTTAAATGCTTGTAAAATTAATATTTATAGTTGTTAACCAATCATTATTTGCTAACAAGTTTTTATTTAATCATTGTTTGCAAATCAATTTTTATATAAGCATTATTTATAAAATTTTTTACTTAATGGCTGTTAAGAATTGGTTTCCATTTGAATGAAAATAATTTAGAATTTTTTGTATTAGAAAAAATTATCAGTTCTTTATTGAAAAAAGTTTAGGGTTAATTAATGATGTGCTGTATTTGATTTATGCTAATATTTTTAATTTGACTTGCATATTATGAAATTATGTATTTAAAATCTCTTTCATAGGAAAGAGGTGTTTGGGGTAATTTCACCAATGTGATTGAATACACAGTAGAATTGTTTCCTGTTGATAGTGATGTTTTATCTATGGAATGGGAAACTTCTTTTAAAGTAATACTTTGATTTACAAACAGTTTATTTATATACACAAAAAATTCATAATATTTGTCTTTTGTATCTTTCAAAGTCTAACTTTCTATATAGTTCATAAAATATTTATGTACGTTGAATACTGTTTTGGATTTTTTTATGATTACATATATTTATAATCACAGTTTTATTTATTTTATTTTTAATGGGTTATTGTGCCTCTGAGTTTAGTTTTAATTTATACTTGTTAAATCTATGAAGGAAAT
This sequence comes from Latrodectus geometricus, assembly GCA_026290005.1. NCBI lineage: Eukaryota > Metazoa > Arthropoda > Arachnida > Araneae > Theridiidae > Latrodectus > Latrodectus geometricus. Next base: position 147,637 of record JAPDSC010097291.1, on the reverse strand, counting down.
TTTAAAATAATTTTCATATGTTTATTGAAGTTTGACATTTTGAAAACCAAATAATTTGAGATTTATAAAAATATTAAATTTTGATATTTAGATCTTTTGTTTGCCTGTAACAATCTACAGAAATTTTCATTTTTGTAAGTTTACATTAATGGAAATTTCTTCCTTAACAAATATATATATAAAATATGTTTTTTGTTCATGATAATCTTATTATAAAATGAAAAAAATGTTTCATTTTATTATTTTTACTGAATTTTATTCATAAGTATTTATTAACATTTACTTGTTAAAAATCTTATTAGAAATTCCTGTTAAATAAATTTATTAAAAATTTAAACTAAAAATTAATTGAAATTATAGAAAAAGCAATGTTTTTTAATAGTAAAACAATGTGCTTTTTAGGAATGCTACATTGATAATGATATGACTAGTATGCATTATGTTGCAAAAGCCTTGATGACGATTCAAGCTATTTACGGAATTATACCGAATGTATATGGAAAAGGAAAATGTGCTAAAGTAAGTATTTAATATATCTTTTACATATAAATATATGTATAGGTAAGAAATCTTGTAAATAATTCATGAATGAGAACCTTTTAAATTTGTTTGGCTTGGTATTGCTATATATTTAATTATCATATTTATTTTAAAACAGTTGTCTACTTTTTTCATTCATAGAATAATTTTAGTATGAGATAGATTTAAGAGGGGAAAAGCTTAAAAGTATTTCAATTGCTAATTATACTTAATATATATTTGTATATTAGAATATACGTTTGTAACTATATCTTTTAAACAAGTTGATATTCTTGCTGGAAAAATTTTTTCTAATATTGGAAATTATCTTACAAATAACTTTAATAAATATAATGAAAAAATTAAATTATGATGATAAGAATTTCCAGGTAAAGAACATTTAGTTAACATAAACCATCTAATGAAACAAATTTTAAATTGAAAACTAATTTTTACTTATCTATTTTTCTAAGTTGTATAGTTTAATTTTTTTAGTTATTTTTACAATTATAATTTTTTTTATTCTACATAAAACCTCATTTAATGTTTATTTAATATATGTTTAATCTAATGTTTATTTAATAAAATAACTTAATATCAAATGTTTATGTAATAAAATATGCTTTTTAAAGTGTTATCAACATTGTATTGCTGTATAACATCTACAATAGACAATAGAATATTTTCATTTAAATCTAGCACGTTTTTGACCTCATGACAAGAATGAGAAGAGAATTATCTGGAAATGATCCTCAGGTCACACCTCAAATTGATTGTCTTTTATTGTTGGATCGAGGGGTTGACTTAGTGTCTGTACTAGCAACACAGTTGACCTATGAAGGATTATTGGATGAAAATTTTGGAATTAATAATAGTAAGGTTTAAATTTTATATAAGATTAAAAGATTTATTGTTTAAACTCCTAAGATTGTAATTATTTAATTACATTAAATGGCTTAAATTTTTAGATACCATAGAATTGCCTCCTGAAAAATTCTGCAAACCTGGTGAAGGTGGTCTCCAAGAAATACCTACTGAACCAAAGCGTTTCCTTTTAAATTCTGCTGAAGAATTATTTGCTGAACTTAGGGATAAAAATTTTAATGCTGTTGGACCAACTTTGAGTAAAAAAGCGAAAGTTCTTTCTGCACAATTTGATGTAAGTATTTAAAATATATCATACTTTTATTTTTACCTTTTTCTAAATGTTATATTTTATTTTTACACTTTAAATGTTGATTGTAGGTTTCACTTTATCTAAAACATTAAGTTTAATTTTTCATAGTCAATTAAAAGTAAAATTAGTTTTTATGGACTGTTTGAAAGCTTGAACGAAAGGATATTTATTATGATGTAGGACCAATATATAACTTTACGTCATTACAAACTAGGCAAAACATATTGATATCAAAATTATGTTATTTAGAAAAATATTGTATTATGGCTTTTTGTGATAATCATTTGTTGGTTATGATTAGGATTGACTGAAACTATTAATCTATCAATTTTTATTCTACTCACACTGAAATTTCTATGACTCACTAAATTCTATGAAAATTTTGTTCAAAGTTGACCCATATAAAGCTTGTTTCATTTAGCATTCACTGAATTCTATCTCATAATGTAGTTTTTGAAACAATGAACATTCTAAAATATCATAAATTTAAAATCAAAAAATCTAAATATCATTGTAAATGAAAGAAGGTGCAAAATTCAAAATATGCTAAAATATGTAGTTTATTTAATGTACAAGTTTTCCCTCAATACTAAATCTTTTTATTCTCCTTACAAATATTTATTAGCTAAGAAAAATTTTATTCTTAACAGCTTTCTCATTTTTATTCCATGAAGTTCTTTTTTTAAATATCTGCTTCTGGCCATTCAATATTGCAATTGCTATTTCTTCCTTCGATTATATATTCTGGAAAGGATATCTCTAGAAATAAAGTAGACCACTAACATTGTTATTTATCTCCTCTCTACACCTGAACGATGTAATTTTAGAGCAAAAGATAGTTGAGCTAGCAGCCAAATGGTTAGCGTTTTGATAATAGGCATGACAGCTCATGCTGAAATCCTGCCTCATGCATGGATTTCACAGCGCTTCACTTTAAACTGTCAGTTCTGGTTTAATTGGCCTTCATGTGCAAAAAATTACTGTTTAGTAACAAATAAACCAAACTTTAGACAAAATGTTGATTTTTACTTTTCTTAATATTAAGGAAAAATTAATAAATTTTTCTCCTTATTTTATAAATGTTATAAATCGTGGTAACAATTGTTCATTTTATTATCTCATTGATAATTTTATTGCTTATAAATTAAATTTGTGCTCACATAATGTATCGGAGCATTTACCTAGAAAGTTAAGAATATTAATCAATTTCGTTAATTTTACTTATCAACTTACAATTGTTACCATGAGTAATTGAATAAATCACTCTATTTTACAAAATAGATAAATATTGTTGAAAATTTTAAGTTTAATTTTGGAAGCAAAATTTTTTTCATGAATTTTTATATTTTGAAATACAAACGTTCATGTTACTAATTTAGCATTATAATTACATTTCCATATTTTTAGGGTGAGGATAAAACATCTGGATTATTTTACATTTAAGATAATATATATATATATATATATATATATATATATATATATATATATATTATCTTGTAAATATTGTGTTTATGTCTTAAAGGAAATTTTTATGTTTTATCATGGTGTTCTTAATAAACATAATTCTTAAAATGCATTTTTACTTTTTTAAAATTTTATATTAAGAATATTTTATCAGTATCAATGTGATATATACTGAAAATTGAATATTATATTTACTGTATATCTTATTTATTTCTATTCATTATTATAGGAGAGACATGGTGCAAAAACAATTGATGCTATCAAACAATTTGTTGATAAACTACCTCATATGCAAGCAGCAAAAAAATCCCTTGCCACTCGTAGGTTTTTTATGTGATTTTCTTATAATGAAATTGATTATTCATTATGTTTTTATATACTAATTTTAAATTATTTATGAATTCTTGTGCAAGTGAGAAAATGTTTTGACACCATACAAAATACAATAGTTTGGTGGAAGTTTTAATAAAATTTCAAGTGATATTAGTATGAAAAAAATCGGACTTTATTTATCAATTACGTCAGTCATATATAACAGTAATATTTAAATGTGTACACAAGTCCATGTATATCTTTATTAAAATCTTAATTTAAATCAGCAAAAATTACCAGTTTTTTCTCTTCATTATTAAATAATTGTGTAACTTTCAATTGCAAAGAACACTGAATGTCTGATAATGATTTAGAAAAGCACATGAAGAATAGAAAATAACTCACTAGAACTATTGCCCGTACTATGTTATAGGGAAATCTAATGAGTGTCAAGTTAAAAATCATCCTCTGGTGAATAATTAGAAATGCATGTTACTTTTCAACAACTTTCTTCTTTTAGATTACTACTCAATATAACTTCTCTGTAATAGTAACTTCGCTTTAAAATGCAAAATAGATATTATACAAATTGATCTGTTCACTCGCTAATCTTTGTAATCCTTCTCATCTAAAAATTGCAAAACTAATCTAGTTACTTGGCATTTATCAAAATAGATTTATTTATATTTTATGAGATCAAAATACTGTTTTAAGTAATATTATTTGAAATTAAATTTCTTAATAATTTTATCATTGGTCATTTTTATTAGAAATTATTAGATTTTATTTGACTTCTTTCATTAAAATTGCTTTAGATACATCCATGGCAGAATTAGTGAAAGAAATAACAGATTCAGAAACTTTTTTAAATTCCTTACAAACGGAGCAAGGTAAAAACATTTATTTTGTTATTGCTTCATATAATTTAATATTTGTGTAAATTAAACTTATGTTTTTAATTTTACTATAGAGTTTATGAATGGACTTGATACAGATAAAACCAATGCTCATATCGAAGACTGCATTGCTAAGGAAGAGCCTCTTATTAAAGTAAAGCTTAACATTTTTGTTTTAAGATTTAGAACTTCTGCTGCGAAACATGCTAAAACAAACATGCAAATCAATCATAAATCAAAGCATTATGTAATTTGTATATAATATTTTGATGCATTATTAGTGTTTTTACATAGAAAATTCATTTTTCATAGTATAATATTTTTGAATTACCTATAATTCAAAATATTATACACAATTATATTACAATTGAGCTGCTTATAGTAAGATAGATTTAAAATTTCCATTTCTTTAGTCAGTTTCTTGTTATAAGGTAACGCTTTTCGATGTGTTTAAAATAACTAACTGTTAGATTAATCTGTTCCAATTTTAATTATAAATTAGTTCTTGTTCAGCATTTTTTAAAACTATGTATTCTGACAATTTTTTCTGTAACTAATTTTAAAAAATTATGTAAGTGTTTTCAAATCTTTCTGGATTATTAAATTTAATTTTCAATAAAAACTATTTCAGGTTCTAAGGTTAATATGCTTACAATCATTGACAAATAATGGTTTAAAACCTAAGCAATTGGATTATTATAAACGAGAAATTATTCAGGTATGTATTTTATTTGAATATCAAAAAAATGCTTTATATTTAATAAATGTATTAAGTATTAAAATATATTAATGTTTTAAATTTTGAAAAAAATTAATTAATAAATGTATTAAATCTATTTATATTATGAGTAGCAAGCTATGTAGATAAAATGAAATTTAGATTATAATTGCGAAATATGAAATCTTGCTTTTCTGTTGCTGCACTATCCTTTTAACATAGTTTATACATTTTACTCTTTAAAGCTAAAATACTTTTTTAAAACTATTTTTGAACTTGGAAAATTGTTTTTCTTTTGAGAAAGTTTAGGGAACCTGGGAAATTTAAGTACTCTTTTTTTCTTACTCATATTCATTTTGAACAGAATATTTTAAATTTAAAAGAGTTTTAAATTTTTTGATAAGTAAAAAGCAAAAGATAACTTTCATTATTTAAATTTTTCATGGTTGTTTATTTATAATAAACTTATCTTTAAAAATTAAATTTTATGGAAAAAATTAGCAGTATTATTAAAAAATCTAAATGTATGCACATTATTCTTGTTTTTTATACTTTATAGCAGTTATTGTGTGATAAAGAATTAAATTCTAGTTTCTATTAATTAAGTATTTTCTTCCTACATTTTTAAATTCCACATATTTGATATAAATTTATGAATTATTCTTAGATATTTTTTTTTAAATTATTCCATTGTTACTCATTTGTAAATCCACTTAGGAAGATTACTTTCTTTCTTTAAGTAAACTTGGGTGTCGATTCCAAATAATCCTAGTGATCTGTATTCTTTTATTTCTTCTCATATTCTTCTTTGTTTTTTCTTCCTGTTCTCTTTTATGGTGATTGCCTTGTAAAAGATTGAGTACTCCCCTTGAATAACTATCGCTGTTCTGTTGCTATTAGCTTCTCGTGGGAACTAAATCACCCATGTGTTTGCAGTGCAGGGAAACTCATGTTCCTGGAAAGAAGGATCCTAGTAATTGAGGTTTTCAGAAACCATCACATTACTTGGACTCTGCTTCAGGTAAACGGGAAGTTTGTTGTGTTTCTCAGTGCATCAATCAACTTAAATGGATCAAGTGATTGTATATCTGCTGAGTAACTTAATAAAGGTGGAAACCACTTCAGAGATATTTCCTGGTTATCACTGGTGCAGTTATCCTGTATTATCTTGTTGAGCTTTGTGGTAAATAGTGTAGTCAGGCCCTAAAACAATAATTTTTTTTTTCTTTTTGAGGAATGTAATTTTAACTATTTCCTTCTAATAGAGGAACTGATTTTATGTGATCAGAAATGTTTCGTCATAAAAAAAAAAAAAAAAAAAAAAAAAAAAAACAGTAGGACATTTTAATGTGTCTTATTTCTTAATTGATATGAATCTTATTGGTACAATTGGAAATGCCAAAAATGTTTGCAAGCTGAAATGTGGTGATCTCTTGATGGAAGTATCATCAGTTAAATCGGCAGAAACCATTCTAAAACTGAAATGTATTGGTAATATTGGTGTTATAGTATCAACCGATAGTATGTTAAATTCTCATAGGGAGTAATTTCAGCTGATAATTTGTTTAATGTTTCAGTGGAAGTAATTTTGGATAATCTTGTTGATCAAAGAGTGTGTCATGTACAATGCATTACAGCCAGTAAAGAGGGCATAATTATGTAAACTAAACACCTCATACTCACATTTGCAACTCTTACACTTCCTCAGTTTATTAAAGCAGGTTATTTAAATTGTAATGTTCTACCTTATATTCTAAATCCTTCATATTGTTTGAGCGTTTTGGACATGCAGAAACTACTTATTGGAGACCCTTGACTTATTTTAGTGTGCTTCAGTGTAACAGGGCAGCAGTACATGTCAATTAAAAGATGTGTGTTATCTGCAGTGATGAACATCTTTCTTACTCTTGGTCATACTCAAATGGATATTAGAAAAAGAAATTACAACTGTGAAATAAAACAAATCTTACTCCAAAGCCAGGTGTGCAATGTTATCCCGTACCCATCAACAAGGTATTAGTAATTCACAAGCTATCAAAAAATTCATAAGATCTTGTAGAATCCAAACAGATTGCTTAAGCCTTCTGATTGTAAAATTATCAGATATTTCTAATATGAATATCTCACCTATTCTAATACATATTTCTTCAAACTCTTTTGTAAAGTCAAAGCCTCAAAAACTGAAGCATGGAAAAGAATCTAGGACCCTGTAAATCACCTTTTACTAGTAAAAGAATCTAGCTTCTCCTAAAAAAGGTGCAGTGAAGATAGATCCTTCAGATAATGAAACACTCAAATGTGAAGATTCATCTGAACTCCAGATGGCTTGCTCCAAGGCCATAGCATTCAGTTTTGCTCAATGATCCTTTCTTGGAACTACCGAAATTTTCATACTCACATAGAAAATATCAATTGTTAGATTGTGTATGTTAGCAATGTATTTTGCGATTCAAAAAACATTCTTGAAACTTCAGTTTTCTTTTAAATTGCTTGATATTAACTGTGGGAGAAAAGATGTTAATCATGATACATCATCTGCTTAGAAGTGTGTGCATTCTTGTGTCGTGTTACTTCCCTAGTTCTTTACTGTCCCTTCACTCATCATTACATGTCATTGCAGTATGCGTACATACAATATCTCTCATTACTATTTGTAGCTTTTACTTACCTGTGCATACTGTCATCCATGAAAATGATTTAAACAATTTATTGAATTAACTACCTACACACTTTATCCTTCTTAGTGACATTAATGTTTTAACATCTTATGGGGTAGTGGTAATATGAGTTCTCGTCATCACATAACTGAACTGTTTATTTCTAATAACAGTGTCTGCTTTTAAATTCTGCGGAAATAATTTATTTTCAACTTTCCTTTCATTAGAGTTTGCTATTTTCTCTCCTGTGATTCTGCTTTTTCAAATTCTAATGTTGAAAATGATTTGTATAACAACGATAATTTTAATCTAATTATAACCAAAACTGGTATAAGTAAACCACAAGTCTTCTATTCTTTTTATTCTTATTATCCAGATTTACCGCACTACAGTTGATTAATTGTCATTACTGACAGCCTGGTTAGAAGTGAGGACATTGATGATGCTGTGCAAAAAGTTACTGATGCACTTCTAGATACTGTCAAATTCACAATTCCCAAACGTTCCCCTACTCCACACAAGCGTCATAAATCATGATAGAACAATGAGTGCTAAGTGTCATACCAGAAACAGAAAAAATTGGACTATTTTTTATAGGAGTTCCACCAAAAAAAACTTTGTTGCTTAAAAAAGAAGTTACTAGATTTTCTATAGTGGGACTCTGAGTACAGCAAAATAGTAAAAAAGAATCTTAAATATGCTATGTCTTTTCTATCATAACATCAAATTCCAGCAAAGAGTTTTGGGAGGAAGACAAAATAGCCAATGGTTTATATCAGGATTCCTCTATCTCAATATTACAAACAGGAGCTGTCTCATACCCTTCTTAATATGATATTGCCAATATTTTAGATGCAACTTTTGCAAGAATATTCAATCTAATTTCTAATGATCTTACTTTTTCAAAACCAAAGAGAAAACTGAAAAGAAACCTGTAGTTTTATGATTAAGTCATACACCCATAGAATTGCAATTTCTGAATGCTGCAACTGTAGAGAGCACTATCCCAAACTAAAAATACAGTTAGAACCAGGTGGTTTTTCCTATTAGATGCTTTGTCATTTTAATCATGATTCTTTAATAAAAATTCTTGTTCTATTCAATAAAATATGCAATGAACATATTTATTCCAATCCCTGGAGCAAAGCAACAGTTTTTCTAATATTGAAACCTTGAAAAGATCAAACTGAAATACCATCCAATTGTTCTCATGTGTTGCTTCGTTAAAACTTTTGAGTTTATGATCACATCCATCTTGTTTATATGCTTGAAAGTTATCACACACATATTACCTTATCAAAATGGATTCTGGAAATATAGACCCATTCTTGACAACATTATATACTAACTAGAAATACACAAATTGGAAATCCTTTTGTGCAGAAATATCATTTGCAAGTTTCTATCTTTTTTGATCTAGAAAAAAACCAAAGATAGAAAATGACATTGTGGAATTCTTCTCACTATAATTAATTTCAATTTCAAAGGAAATTTACCCATTTTTATTTTTAAGCTCTCATGTTTTTAATGCCTGTATAGAATCTATTTCATCCAATCTGATTGTTTGTTTGTTTCGTTGGGTTTTATGGCGCAAGGTCCAAAAAGGACAAGCTGCGCCTCATCCAATTTGAAGGGGCTCCTAAAGAAAGCATCTTAAATGTAACAATTTTTAATATTTGCATCAGTGACATTCTTAATGTACTGCAACTTTCAATCCATGTAACATTATATATTGATGATCTCTAAATTTCTTGCTAGGGCTCCAATATGTGACTGATTGAATGGCACTTACAAATTGTATTCAATAATCTTGTTACTTGTTGTAGTGACAATGGACATACTTAATTCCCTTGCAAAAGTCATTGCATGCATTTTTAAAGAAAAACTTGCCCTTTTCCTGATTTAGAAATTGAGATATCAAGTACAACTATTCTGTAGTTAATCAGATATCGTTCTTCAAGTTAGTGCTGAAAAAAATTTAACTTTCCTACCACGTATCTCAGATTTGTGCAAGAGGTGTGAAAGATCATTAAATATTCTCAAACTGCTCTTTGATACCTCTTGGGATGCTGATTGAAAGCTTTGTGTTCATCAGTTGCCTATTCTATCTCAAGTTGTCTTCAGTAGTGCAACTTGTTGATGAAACAAGTCATCTATATTGTGCAAATTAAACCTTGTACATCTCTTAGCTTTGCGAATCTGTTTTGGAGCATTCTAAACTTCTATTCAAAGTCTTTATGTGATTTGGAACTAATTACCTCTTGATCTGACACCTAAGCGATTATCTCTAAATTATTATTTTAAAATGCTATCAGATTACAACACCCTTAGAGATCTATAATTGTCTGTTCCTGTCTAGAGGGGATATATAATGCACAACCATATAATATTTTTACCATTTTATGAGCACATAAACTACTGTTTTCATCTGAGTTTTCCAATTTACGATCCCAAATTATGGATTCTCTGAAATATCCACCTTGGAACACACTACTGTCAATATAATCAATCCCTTTATTTGATAGAGTAAATCAGCCACATACTCATTATATTTTGAAACAGATGTTCTCATATTCCTGTATATACTGATAACTCAAAATAAAGTGGTCATGTTGGTTGTGACACTGTTGTTGGAAATACAGTTTATGATTATAAACTTCTTGTATCTTGTTCTGTTTATATAGCCGAAGCTGTTGCTATTGTATGTTCTCTATAACTAATACAATCCAACTCTCATCAAAAATACTGTATCTGTATAAATAGCATGAGTATGGTCATACAAGTAGACTTTTTAATGATAAATGTCATCCAGTTACTGTAGAAATATTAGATATTTTAATTATATTGGAGGGTAAAGGATTTCTCATTGTGTTTTGTTGGATGGAATGTTGGCAATCAATGAGCTTGCAGACAATGATGTGAAAAATATCTCTAAATTTTGACATTAAACAAATTATCAAAGATTTTATTTTCTCCTGCTGGCATAAGATTTGGGATTTGTAGGCAAATAACAAGTTATATAATATATCCTCTCACATTCTTCCATTCTCGTACAAAGAGTTGATGTAAAACTTGCATGCCTTTACATTGGACATACTCGATTTATAAGTAATCATTCTTAAGTCAGTTTTCTGTTTTGTGACACGTGCAATGTTTGAATAAAGTATATCATATTTTAATTGTCTGTTCTAATTTCAATCATTTTAGGTTAATATTTTTAACTCCATAAATTTAATTTTATCAGATTTAATTGAGTGCAAACCACAAAATTTTTTTTTATTTTTATGTGCAAGTAATATTTTAAATTTTATTTAAGCTTTTATTAATTATTTACCTTTTATTGAATTCTTAATGCATTCTATCTTACACATTTGACTAGCCTTTTTTTCACAGAGTTTCTACTTTTAGTTTTAAACATTGTATGGTGCAAAAATTTTCAATAATGAACCATGTCAATCAATTGTGAACCACAAAAGTCAATAAATCATCTGTAAAATTTGAATTAAATGTTTAACTTTTATAAGAATAAATTTTGACATAAAATTTATATATGGATTTTTTGATAGACATATGGTTACCAGCACTGTTTAACGTTTAATAACTTAGAAAAAGCTGAGCTATTGAAAGTACAAGGCAATAGGACTTATTCAGTAATTCGAAAAACTCTACAATTAATTGTTGATGAAGTGAATGAACAAGTAAGTATTTTTTAAATAGTAGTTTTATTTAGATTTTACTTCAAAATGCTCACAGTGTTTTAACCTATATTTATGTATTAAATAATCTATTCTATAAATAATGTCTATTCTTCTTACTTATCATTATTATATTTCAATTATTTTTAAGTAAATTTAACTAGTTTCTTAATTTTTGAATAAAATTAAAATTTTAAGAATTGAAGGGAACAATAAATACTACATATAATTGTTTTGTATCGCAAGCTAGTAGTATAGTTATATAACTAGTTTTTATGTAGCACACATTCTTGTTTTGAGTAGAACAACTATTTAAATTTTTATTTTAAAAAGATCTTAAATAAACTACAGTATGTATATTTATAATACTTGCCCTAATAAATGTAAGATTTTAAGTGATTTAAAATATTGGATGGTTGAATTTCTAAAATTTAGTTCATTCTTGTTTAAAATATTTTTCGCAAGAAATTTTCCATTACGTAGTATTTTCATGAAGCTTAAGTAGATTTATTACAGTATAAAAATTGTGCTTTTGCAATATCAAGATGATTGGTTGGGGAAAAAGAAATCCATTTTTGTGTGAAACTTGAAGATTTTATTTAATATGTTTTGGATCGTTTGATTCGGGTAAAATATGCACTGTTTTGTTCTGTAATTTATTGCCATTCTAAAGGTAGCTTCATAATATTTCTCATAGAAGTCTTAGTCCTATTGGCAAAACACTTTAATAATCGATTTTCACAATCTCCTCTTGATACCAATTTCCTATCACTCAGAAAGTTTTGCAATGCGAGAAAAGATGATAATAATTTGATGCCAGGTTTGAACTTTATGGTAGATGCATTAGAGCTTTCCAAACAGAGTTTATGGTGTTATCTGAATATATGTGTGTGTGAGTGTATGTTAACAGTAATATATAGCTTGAAAAAGAAATATAAAATCTATTTAAATCATTATTATTTTTAGATTTTCTTTGAAACTGCAAATATTGATGTTATGAAAATTATAAGCACAAACATAACATTTTCTGAACATATAAGTTAATACTTATATATATATATATATATATATATATATATATATATATATATATATACAAGAAAATTATCCATTTGATATTATATTTTTTTATAGGAGTTTATACAAAAATGTACATTATGCTATTTGAATCAATTAAGTCTGTTTAAAATTTATCAAAAAATATGTTTTAATTTATTTGAAAAATATAAATTTCAAATTAATTTTGTATGTGATTTTACTTATATTCTATATTGAAAATAAATTAGTACTATATGTATAATTTGGAATATAATATTCAATATTTTGCTTTTTCTGTATTAGTACACTTTTATCTACTAACATTTATTTACTTTTTATTTGAATAAACATTTCATATTATATGTTTATTTGCATTGAATCAAAATTAGTACTTTAAATTATGAAATTAATTACAAACCTATTAAGACAATTTCTGCAACTCATAGAAAACATTGTAAAAAGTTTGTAAAAAAATTTACTATAAGTTACAAATATATCAAGATTTTTTTTTTCTTATTATATTTCCAAAAGCCATAAGCCAAATTAACCATAAGTAATTAGTTTATCAGTTCAATATATTTTAAAAATATTTTGTGGCTAACTTCTATTATAAAATATCTCTGTACACTTGGTCTCATTGTTTTATTAATAAAATTTTTGTAGTGATTTACGTCTTCATTTAATCTGTAAATTACTGTTAACAATTCCTCTTCATTATGTTAATATTCTTAGTACATGGGAGTAGTTTGTTTATACTGTTTTAAATAGAAATTCATTAGACTATCCTCTTATATTACTCTATGCATTGTTACAGTAATTTAATTTTAATATAACATGTAATCAACAAATGATTTATTGTTGAAAAAAATGTCATTTGTTTGTCATAAAAAACTTGATTATTTTTCCTTTTTATTTTTAATAATAAGCTTTCTTATTCTTGCATGTGAATTACTAATTAATTATCATTTATAATATAAAAAATATTAAGGAATTTAATAGATTGTTTTATTTTTCAGTTTCCATCAGATATATCTTATGTACATAGTGGATATGCTCCTCTAAGTGTTCGACTGGCTCAATTTTTAACTCAGCCTGGATGGAGAGCTATACCAGATGTTTTAAATATTTTACCAGGACCAACTGTGGAGGGTGTCCAAAAAATACCCCTTGGATTGAGAAAAAGACGTAAGTTTTTGATTTTTAAAATATTATAAATTCATGTTTTGTGGTAGAAAATTTCTTTTTTTACCACATTACAAATTTTTTAAAGCGAATGAGAAATGGTGATTTCACTGTCCATTTATTTATATAAAATGAAATGAAAACGTACTTAATGTTACAGTGACTGCTTCCAAAATAGGAATCTATGAAGATTCATTTTTGCATTGATGTTTACAATAAACAATCATTCATTATGCATGCTGCAATAAAAAGTTAATTATTCCATAAATATTTAAAAGAAGTAAATGTAATTAAAAAATATTTTTTTTGATTTTTCAAGCTCAATGAATAAAAGAGTTTGAAATCTACTAAGAAGTTAAATAATTTTCGATGTCTGAATAAATTCGCAAAATCATTTTCAGTAAAATGAATGCCTTCCATTTACTTCTTCTGATCTTGATTTAAAATAAAAATATATATATCAGTACAGTTTATTAAGTTGAGCTGATCTACTTTTGATTTAAATGAATACAAGAAAGAAAATTTATAAATTTTGGATTCAAACTTGCATCATTTTAATGAATAAAAGAAAATTTTTCACCTTTTGAACAGCTAAATTCAACAATATTGAATAATCTCATAATACTCATATTCTAAGTATATTGATAAAAGAGGTTACTGTTTTCAAACCCTGATGCATGTTACTTGTTGTATATAAAGAAAAAAATATTGTATAATTTTTTTTCAGTAATTTTTCTAAACTGTTTTGTATTTTTAGTAATTCATGTTTTAAAGTTTGCAAAGAAATAAAATATAAAAATACAAATTCAAACTATTGAATTTTCAAATTTGTACACTGGTATCCAAAGGAGACTGATGCTATATAGTGCAATATAGGGAATGATTTAAACTTATGCATCTGGTGTCTATTTAAAAACTACATTAAATCATTTATCTGATCACTAGAGCGATTAAATAAGGACACTGAAGGTATAATAAACACCTTCATAACACCACTATTTAACAATATATATGCATGCCTCAATGGAGATATAATTCAATAGTGTCTCAATTGATGGATTGCTGCTGTGTCTGGAATAATAATAATGTTGAGACAAACTGTGTAAAGACAGCTTGCTGTGAGGAGCTTTTCTATCCAGATCAGGGGCTTCCTTCACTCAGTTTCACTGGCAAAACAACACTTAAGATAGATGAAAATTGGTACTGAGACCAATCAGGGTTCAGGAAACAGCTATTTTGAACGAATTATCACCTAAAAAGAACAAATGCATCATGAGAAAGAACAAAAGCATCATCATCATCGAAGAACAAAACCATCATCATCATCAAACAGAGAAATTGATCACTTTGGTAGCACTTGATTGTTGTATGGGTATAGATCACCACACATTTTATCTGCTTGTAGTAGCATCAGAGTACTAAAAGAATGAAATCCCTGAACCTTACTTGTGGCTTTTTTGAGAAATTATAGAAAACAACTTCATTTTTATTTTTTTTGACGATCACACCTGATGAAAAATTTGTTGATTATCTAGAAAAGAATATTCACTGTACAATATAGTCAAGAACGTTTGTAAGATGCTATAGGAAAAACCATTGCATGTAAACAACACCATCCCATGAATCTCTGTGTTCAAAGTGGTGCTTCTGGGTGAATGGGAATTACTCTCCTAATCTTTGATCAATAGTTTCTTTAGCAAAACGAGACCTTATTGTGCATCTATAAAAAATAGTCACATTTCTAGGGAAACAAAAAGGAGTGCACTAAAAGGTAGTCACATTATTAGAGAAAATAAAAAAGAAAAGATAAGGCTATAAAAATGTCATGTGATTATTCTATTTGTACCAATATAGATGTCAGTTGCATATCAGCCTACAATAAATTTTCGTCAGTATTTTTGTTACCATCTCATCATATAGCATAAAGTGTATCAGTATACCAAGTTTTTATTCATTAATTTCTTTTCTATAGAAATATTTTACTTTTTAACTTTTATTTTGGATACTTGTATTATTACTTCTGCTATATTCCCAATTTAGTGAATTTATAAATATGAATGTTCTAAAACATAAAAAGGGTAATATTTTCATATTTATCTTAAACTTGTAAACATGTAAACCCTTTCTGTATATTAAAAATATTAATTACTTAAGGGAAAACATTATTTTAGAATTGGAATAATAGGGAAGAAATACAAATATTATGTATTTGAAAATTGCTGATTCATAAAAGATTTACTAATCTTAAAATTATGCTAAAAATAAACAAAACGAACAAGCGAGTTTTAATGAACTTGATATATTTTAACTTTTTATGAGTTGTAATAAATTGTTTAATTTAAATTATAGCTTGCACTGCAATTATATTGTAAACATTACAATCTTTCAAGTTATAAAAATTTTGATTGCAAAGTAAGTTTTTTTTTCCTTTCTTAATATTTACTTTGCCTGCTTCTAAATACATGAAAGACATGGTGCAGAAGTCATTTGTAATACCACACCAAAGAAATAAAATTTGTTTAAATAAAAAATATTAGATTTATATTTTTTAGATGTGTCAAAATAATCCCACTGCAGTACTAAATATAAGTAGTTGTACAAAATGATTACCTTCCTCAACATCTTTTCAAGCATAGATTCTAGTAAAATGCTATCTAATCATAAAATATTTTCAATATGTGTGTGTGTGAATAAAAAAAAAAAAAAAAAAAAAAAAAAAAAAACTCTGTGGTATGACAAAATCTGCAGTGGCCATATCTGTTTTCTCAACCATATCTAAGATATGGAAAATATGTGTGAATGAGCAATTCAAAATATATGCCACAAGTAATTGTAATTTGATCAATGTTCATTTTTTATAGGAACCTATCAGAATAGTACTACTTTCTCGTGTAAAAGTTCTAGTTCTTTCTAGTTGTAGTATTTTATAGTGGCATATTAAAATTCTAATTACCTACTTGGCATACGAATATATTATAAGAGAAAACGTTCTGCTTAAAATATTGATTTGTCTTTATTCTATACAATTGTATCTTCGTTATCCTATGTACTAAGTAGAAAGATTTTGAATTTTTTGATGAACAATAACCAATGGAAAAATAATAGCAATGACAAAAGTTGCATCTTAACAGTCAGTCTCAGCAATTGAAAATCTGTGGAAATTCAATAGTTGTTTTTTATGACTAGAAGGTCAAAAAAGTAAATATCAACTTCAAGTACCTGTTGTTTCATTTGATATAAAAATTTATAAGTCACATAATACAGGAACAGATATTTTTAATAGCTCAAGTGAAAATAAAATTTATTAACAAAAGTATAAATTGATCCAGCTAAGAAACATTAAAACAAAATACAAGTAAAAATGTAGCATTTTCATACATAGAATATAAATTGTTATTTATATGCTTACAATATGTAAAAAGAATGCACAATTTACTACTCTTCTCATCCTTTTTCTAATATGAATTAAAGTTATGGCGATCATTTTATTCACTAATTACAATTAGAAGATAATTATAAAAACTAGCCTTTTATTCTACAAGATTTTTTTTTAGCATTTATTCCATTGTAAATGTCAACCTCACGCAAAATATACAATATTTATTAATTTATTATATAAGTAAATGTATAAACTATATTATAAAATTTTGTTTTAGTTAATTTTCATATATTGTTAAAAATCTAAAATAATTAGTAATCTATAATGACTAAACCAATGTTATTAATTAAGAAATGTTTGCATTTTCAATAAAAAAAATTAAAAGTAATTTTTCTTATTATTTAGGTGGTTCAGGCTCTTCTTTTCAATCTAGTACTGAAGAACAAAAAGTTACATTAGTATTTTTCTTAGGCGGTTGTACATTTGCAGAAATTTCAGCTTTACGATTTTTATCACAGCAAGATGATGGTAAGTGAATCATGTATAAAACAGATATTTTCTTTGTAAAGCTCAAATAATAAATATAAATTTTTCTTAGATTTCTTCATTTATATATTTAAAAATGTGACTGAATAATAATACAAAATATCTGGGAAGAATTTTTAATCTAAGTATAAAGCTTGAAGTATATACATTTATAAGGGAAATAAAATTTGAATAACCCAGAACAAAAAAAAATTCTTAAATTTTATGCATAGTTTAAAAAATGTATGTAAAATTGACATTCCAAAAAGAACTATCTGCAATCTTTGAACGGCACTAGTTTCCTTATTTTGATAAGGCACTCAAATAATAGAGATATGAAATATAATTCACATAGAGTTGATGAAGATGAGATTTTTAATTTTCTAAATATTAAAAAAAAAATACTAGAAACACATCTTTATTTCATGGTTATAATGTTGTAGCTGGACAATAATTTATAAAAATTAAAAATATAAGAAACTTTTTTCAAGATTTCTGATATACTTTTCAAAAGTAAAAAAATGAATTTCTGAAATGATATTGCATAAATTAGTTTATTTGGAAATAGTTAATAAATCCCGAAACATTTTGTTGTAATTCAAAAAGTAATTCACTTTTTATCCAAAAATAAATAAATAAAATATCATAAAAATTTGGAATATTTGAGGTTCTATGTTTACAATTATTTCACAAAATAACTTTCTTCTTTATGTAATACAGAAACAAAATATTAATTTTCTTTATAGTATTAATCAAAAGTTATTTATATATGCGACAAAAAAATGAAATTATTTTTAACACCAATTATAAAGATAATTAGCAGTGATTTTTTAGCCCATGAACTCTGACATTGGACTATTGATGATTGAAAACGCCTTGCCTGGTCTGATGAGTCTCGTTTTTAATTATATCGTGCAGATGGACATGTACAGGTCTGGAGAAAACTTCATAAATCCTGTATGTCAACAGGAGACTGTTCAAGCTGGTGGAGGCTCTGTGATGGTATGGGGCGTGTGTAGTTGCAGTGATATGGACCTCTGATACATCTAGATACGACTCTGACAAGTGATACACACAAAAACATCCTATCTGATCATCTTCTACACCCATTCATGTCCATTGTGCATCCCAATGGACTTGGGGATTTCCAGCAAGACAATGTGACACCCCACACATCAAGAATTGCTACAGAGTAGCTCTAAGAACACTATTCTGACTTTAAACACTTCCACTGGCCACCAAAATCCCCAGACATGAGTATAATATATAGGATAGCTTGCAACATGCTGTTCAAAACAGATCTCATACTCTTACAAATTTATGGTCAGCCCTATAAGATTCATGGTGCCAATTGCCTACAAAACTATTTCATACCTTAGTATAATCCATGTCGCAGCACTTCTACATGCTAGTGGGGGGGGCTACATGATATTAGA
Source organism: Latrodectus geometricus (assembly GCA_026290005.1). Taxonomy (NCBI): domain Eukaryota; kingdom Metazoa; phylum Arthropoda; class Arachnida; order Araneae; family Theridiidae; genus Latrodectus; species Latrodectus geometricus. The sequence goes on along the minus strand of JAPDSC010097291.1, from coordinate 128,636 downwards.
CAGAGGTACCAGTCACATATAACCTTACTTTTCCTTGTGATTTTTATATATTATAAATATGAATTACCATAAAATGACATAAATAAAAATTTGTTCTTTCAGAGGTTAATTAAAAATATCACTATTGAAGAAATTAAATCTGTTAACATGTATATATGTTTAAAAATAACAATTTTTTCTCATTTCAGCTCCAACAGAATATATTATTGCAACTACAAAGCTTGTTAATGGAAAAACTTTTCTTGAGAATTTACAAGAAGTTCTAAAAGTTCCTGCTGGCTAACATTAAACTATGATTTAAAGTGTTTATTTTATAGAACTATAATGAAAAAAAATATTATGTGACAGATATATTTTAGTCATTTTTGTAAGAAAAAATACATTCCTGTTGATCATGTATTAATATTATTAATAATTTAAAAAGTGCAATTATATAAATTGTTTTATAAAATAGTAGCCTCTATAAACACAAACACATTTTTCTACACAAATGATGAACAGTTTTTATTTCTAAATGAGCAAATACAATGAAAAATATAAAAGATAAGATAAAAATATTTTTCTTCATAGATCCATTCCATCCTCAGATATTGTTTGTTGTTGATCCCCTTGGTGTACAGATGATAAACATTGTTGACTGAAAGAGAAAATACATATTTTTATAAATATAAGTAGTTACATAAGCAAATGTTAACTTAGCTATGTAAAGTGAGGTTTAACAAGATTTATTGGTTACAATAAATTATTTTACAAGTTAATTTAAAATTTGGTGTGTTAAATAAACAATGTTTATAACCTTGGGAAAAAATCCCTTATTAATATTACATTGGTAAATTTGTCATATGGCAAGCATTTAAAAAATCGTCTGTTAAATTACATTTGATGTATAATAACATTATTTAGTTGAATGATTCATTGTGCTGAATTATATTGGGAATGTTTAGAGAATATAATAAAAAAAATATCTAACAACTATTAACTATTGCACAATCTAGAAAGAGACAAAAGAATATAAACATTGATAATATTTGTGATATCATGTACTGCAATTTTTTTAAATGAATTCTATTTTGCACATAAGAAACAAGGCTTAAGTAATACTTCATGAAAAAAGATGCTTATAAATTAACAAATCCTGAGAATAAATTAATACTGGGTCAGTCTTGATAAAATAATAAACATGCCGGACTCATTATAATGTTTCACAAAATGTTTGCATTAGAAACTTTCACACCAGCATTATTGCACAAAGGGCGAATGATAAATTGCTAGATATTTTGTAAGAAAGAAAAATTTTGATTACCACTTATATGATAATAAGAGTAAAATTTAGAATTCATAACAGATTAATAACTATAATAAATATTCAAAAACACACTAACTTGTAATAATATATAAAACGATAATGAGAAGATAACTCACAAACAAGTTAAAATATAACATGAATTTAATACACTATATCACTAAAAAATTTAGAGTTGAGTTCAAATACTTCAATCATTAACTATAATTGTTATAAACTGAATAAGCCCACTTAAAAAAAAAATTTCTAACACAATAGCCAATTTTTCAAAAACTCACTGTAGTGTGAGCATCATTGGCCCTTTTTTTTTTTTTTTTTTTTTTTAAAGCTGCAAGTTCTTTAAGCTGTAGCAATACAGAAAAGTAAATTTCATTCACAGAACCAATTCATTCCAGTGAAGAAAGCAGAAATTTTATGAAAAAGCTGGCACTTTTCTGATTCACTTTATTTGTTATTATTTCATAAGCTGAAGGTACAAACATTGTCTTGGACCTTCAGCTTATAACAGAATACCAATATACAATTGCTGAGAATTTTTCTAGAAAATTTCTGACATTTAATTCATTACTTTCATTTTGTGATAATTTTATTACTGAACATGTTTTTTTAAAGGTATAATTAAAAACTGATCAATCATTTTTAGTGAAGAACAATTCAGAAATTATTCTTTTTATCCACAATAGCACCATATTGGTAAAAACGTTTTTAATAAATCCTCTGAGAGTGCAGCATTATTTTTATACATAAAATAGAAAATTTTTAAAATAAAAAGAAATTTTCTCTTTAAAATATTTTTTTAAATTCTTTTAGCTTACATATTTAAAAATTTTTATATATTCTTATTTTTTTAAAGTACTTTCTTATTACTGAACAGTAATGTTTAAAACATTACTGTTTCCTCGTGATTTTTATAGCACATTATAATATTTCATTCATATATAAGTTCTTTATAATATTTTAGTATAAATTTCACTTTAATAAGTTGAAATTTTAGAAAATTGTGATATTTTCTATATAATATCACTTGAAATAGAAATCTGAGGAATGCATTCAGCTAATTTTTAATACTGGTCAAAAATTTTGCCTTAGAAAATCTTGATGTTAAATTTGAAATAGATTAAGTAAAAGAATGGTAACAATATACAAGAAACATATCTAAGATTGTTAGATAACTGGATATATTAAGATGAAGTGACTCAAGTTCATTGAAACTTACATTACAACTTCAAGCTAGTTGACAGCTTTACATATTTTGGCTCACATATGAAAAATTAAGGCAATTTGGAAATTGAGATGAAATGGTTGCAGCTAACCAATCTCTTAATGTGTTTAAAAATTCCCTACTTTCAAAATTAATAGAAGGAAAGATAAAAATAATTATTTGATCAATACTCACATATTCCAAAACCTGAGCCTTGATGAAATCGCAGGAAAATCGGCTTGCTATCTTTAAAAGCAAAGTGTTGTAGATTAGGGGGCAGTATATGTTGATGGTTGGTGTATGGCAACATAGATTCAAAAATGAGTTGTAGAGGGAGGAAGATATAATTAAATCATTAAAATTAACTGTATAAAATTTGCTAGCCATATCTGCCTAATAAAACCCTCCCAGGCGAATAGGAACCAGAGTTAGGAAAATGCCCAGATTAAGATGGGTTGTCGGATCTTAATTTAGAATTTTACGTGTTCACTAATAAAAATTATATCAGAATATTATTTGTTAAGATGAAATAACATAGAGTCCTTCACATAATTTATTGAACTTAACTATAGCTCAAACTTAAACAGAGTTGAATTGTTTCAATATGCAGAATCAAGTTATGACCATGCAACATGGGTAAATGGTCTTGAAGACTTTGGGATCTTATGAGTTACAACTGGAATACTCTGGTGAAGAGAACAAAATGCAAGAAACTTCTGAGGAAGGCTCTCACCTACAATGAGCTGTAATATCAATAGAAGAAGACTATTCAAATTCAAGATTTGAATTCTTGGAAATTAAATAGTTTACATGGAAATCAGAATTATTTTGGTTAAAATGACTTTGATAATAACATACTTTGTTAAGCTAAAATAATGCAATAAACTTGGAAACTTAAGTTATCCCCAGAAAATCTTGCAAAAACCATATTATCAAATTTAAGAATGTGCTTTACTGTAGGTAATGAAAAGTTACTTTCACAAATGGTGAAATAGTCTAATTTTTTGGATTTACTTATGTAAATCAAATAATGGAAGTTCTCATACATCAAATATTTACATACAACTCTAAATTAAAAATACTAGTATTAAATTATAACAAGTATCAACTCACACTATATGTGTATATGTATAATATTTTTATTTATGGATAAATTTAATTGATATGATCACAAAATGCTACATTTTTTAGTCATACCTCATAACATTATTATTATCCTCCAAAATCGAAGATATAGAATTTTCTTCATCTTGTTTCATCTTATCATCTCCTATTAGCCTATTTGGAGGCTGCCAAACTACTAAAGCCATAGAAGGACGTTCTCTGTAAATGCATATTTTTATTTGAAATAATGCTAATAATAAATAAGTTATTTTACACATAAACACCTGACATAACATTTATACACATCTTGAAGTTTAACTTTAACTGCAGTCAATATTTTAGCAAATTAAAAAACTTGTAATCTACCTGAAACCTCTAAATAATTATACATAAAATTAATAATGTTTTTTCTAAGGTACACACATCTTTAATGATGTTACATGATAGCAATCAATTGCAAATGTAGTTTTTATTTTTCACAATTTTAATGTCAACCTAAATAGGTATGCCATAAAATAGTTTTAAAACTATTTTATGGCATACCTATTTAGGTTGACAAGATAACTGTGCAGAGCTTTTCACGAAAATTGAAAATCATGGCAAACCTTTATTGGTTTCTAGGATTTTACCACTATATTTTATTTGTGAGAAAATTTAATATCTGTATATAAGTAATTTAAATGGTATAATTTAGAAGGATTTTAAAAACACATAAAACATATTACACTAAAGTTATTCAGAAAAACTCACCAACTCTTACATTTTATTTAAAAATGTATCAAAAATCTTTTCAGGCTCAACTAGCTTTTTTAATTCAGGTGCTAAAATCAAAGATTTTGAAGCAAGATCACCAGATGAATCAGGACTTTGCAATCTAAAATAAGTTGTATCACATAAAAAACTTTAAGAAAGTGCAAACTTTTATATCCATTAATAAAATATAACAAAAACTTATGAAATTTTTGATGAATTCTAAACTTATGATTTATGAATATTTTTGAAAGCATAGAATGTAGTTAGCTCAAGCTGTAAATAAGGCAAATGTCAAACCTCATCTATTATGCATTAATTTATTTAAATGATTAACATTGAAGAAAATCTTATATAATAAAATTATCATAGATATTTTTACTTTAAAAATAAAATGTATGTTGCTGGTAATAACCTGAATATGAAAAGAATCAAATGTCTACTGTTTACTTCTATTATGTTTGCAAATTATTTCATACATAAAAGCTTGATTGACACTTTTAACTATAACGGTTATTATTAGAAGATTATTTAACTTTATGATGTTCAAATAAAAAAAGTAATTTTTTTTAAAATATTAATCACTAAAATAAATTTTAGAAATTTATATTAAAATAATTACTTTTTTAAATATAAACCTCTTAATTTCTAATATAAGCTTTTTGGTAAACATTGGTAGCAAGTTCATTAGTTTTCTCTCTAGGACATGCTCTAAGAACCATCACAAACATAGTTCTAAGAAATGTTTGCATAAAATTATAAGATTCAATTCTAAAATCATTCCTAATACACTAAAATTAAAGAAAAAATATGATAAAAAAATTCAAAAACAAAATACTAAATTCATAACTACTTATTTTTCATTTTGTCTATAGTTATTTTTAAGTTATTGTAAATTAATTATTTTATGAAATAATTATTTATTTGGTACATGTGTAAATATCTGCAGGCCAAGAAAGAAAAAAATGGTGTCAAGCAAAGTAATTTTTCGCTAACGATAAGAAATTATATGTTAAATACATAATGGTTATTTTGATTTATTTGTGTTACTTTAAACAGAGTTCAATTCTAATTATTATTTCTCTGTTTTCCCCAAATTATTAAATATTTCAAACCTACAACATTTTTATTCAGCTGTCAGTATGTTATTCTTGTTAAGTTTTTCATTTAAATAGATTTTTTTGTTAATAAAATAATTAAATTTATGTTAGTTAAAACAAGTTTTAGAACATAAGGTTAAAAAATTGTGGTGCAATTTATTTGCTAAAATAAACTGCACCACAATGTTAATCTTTTGTTTTAATACATTCACTTTAATATTTTCTTTGAGAAGAAAATTATGGTTTTCATTAAATATGTACAAAGGAATATTTTGAATCAATTTATTGTCAATTTGGACAAATTTGTGCCAACTTCTTTGGTCATCAGGATTTTACAAAAGTGATTTCATTTTACATATATTTTACAATACTTTTTTTATCAATATTAGTTTGTGATGTTGGTGATTAAAATTATGCTTTTTATGTTATATAATTCATGTTTTACAATAGATGCAAAATTAAATGGTTCTATTGTAAAGATTATTTTTTAACAATACTTTTATTTGTAATTATTAATACTATTTCATTGAATAGGTTGTAAAACGTAACTAGTAATTGATGATCTTATTAAAATCATGCATATAAAAATGATGATGCATGCATACATAAATTATACTATAGTTAAAATACAGATATTGTTCTACAAATAATCTAAGTAGATTAATCAAGGTGATTAGTAAGGCATGCTGAAAATTCTTTCATTTCTCAAATTATTAAGAGAATTTGCAAGTTATGTGAATAATCTATACATTATTTACTATGCACTCATTTATAAGTTTGTTGAAACAATAGTATGGCTTCTGTATGCTTGAAATAATACAATGCTATCTACTTATTTTTCAAAACCTAAAAAATCAAGTTAATACAATTAAACAATCAACAATGAGCATGAGTTTTTCAACAATCAAATTCTACACTTCAATAATACAGAAGCAATTATGTATATTACTAGGAATGCAGGACGTATCAAGTTTCCTGCATTTAGTAATAATTATGAATATTACTAATGCAAGAAACTTGATTCATTACATTAAACAAAAAGTGTATGTGCAGATTAAATAGGTAAAGTGCAGATTAATGGTTTCTTAGCTTTAGTGAAAACATATATATTTATCTTGAAGAGTGAAATTAATGATAATTATTCATTAATATAAAATAATCAAAAAGTACATATAGAAAATATTTTTATTTGAAATTAAAAGTTCATTAAAAATAAAGATAGTTTTAATTGTTTAAATTGATTTATATAATCAATTATATAAATTGAATTAGCAAGAATCATATAAACTGATTTGCTCAAAATAAAAATTGTCCCAAAACATCTGTAAATTATTAACAAGTAAACTTACATTGCTTCCAATTGTTGAAGATTTGTCACAGGTTTATTAATTGGAGTGCAATTTGTAGAAATATTTGATGCTACAGAACTTTTCTCAGGAATGGAATATTGATTACTAATATGCATTTCTCTAAAACGTGCAGCCATTTTCTCTTCAGTGATACATAATTTTGGAGGAGTGGCACTAAAAATATATAATATGTTAAAATAAAACTAAAATTGTTAAAATATTTCATAATAAATTATACATTTCCTCATATTTTATTCAATTATATTTCCAAAAATAATTATCACTTAATGTACATCTACAAAACTATAAAAAGCTTTTAATAAGTTTTTCCTCAAAAGAGTAGATATATTAAATTGTAATTTGCTGTTAGGCAAACCACAATTTAATAATCACTAATTTATTACAATTATTTTCCCACTAATTTTTCAATTAAAATGTTAATTAAATAAAAATATTCAAAATTTGATAAACATGATCTTCATGATATACATACACACACATAGAGAATAAACTAGAAACATACAATGTGTGAGGGTAAAAGTTTATTAATATTTGTGATGACAGTTAAAATCAGATAAGGATAATTATCATATCCAACAAATGCATAATGATAATAAATATTTTATATTTGAATCTTTCTGTGTAGACAAAAGGTAAAATGCTGGAAACATTTTTATTTACAGTAAAATCCATTATTTTATTAGTAATATGCAATATCTTCAGCATCATAAAACAGCTTCCAAAAAATTTCTTCATCATTCTTTATTTTTACTGATTATAGTAAATATAATGAAATATTTAAACAAGATAAACTACAAAGAGGGTTATCTTAAATTGCAATATTTGTATCAGCTATTGTAAAAATATTTTCACTTTACTCATTAAGAAATAATATTTAAAAAGTGAAAATAAAAAATATATGCAATATTATTAATAAATTATACACATATTTCATTTAGATACTACTAAAATTATATTTACTAGAAATTTAACCTTCTAAATATAAACTGATAATTGATTATAGTTTTGAAACATATTTTCCTTTATATATACATTAGTAAATTAAATATAATTATTTTTCCATTCACTTATCAATTTCAAATAAACATTAATGTTCATGATTCATTCAATGAAAACAATTATCAAATAAATTTAAAATTAATTTCAAATGCTGAATGCTTTTCAGTGTTTAAATGATAATATTTAAGAAAATAAATTATAAAAATTTTTCCACATCAATAACAATAATCAATAAATCATTAAAATTTTATCTTAAGAAATTAATGTAACATTTTTTCTCTTGAGACAGTGAATTTTTTACGGCAAATGAATTTTTTAACTATCTACATGTACCCCTGAAAGATACTTCTTTTCTAAATGACTTACAGAAAATGTAAGAGGATTGAATGGTATTAGGGAAATTAAAAGATACAAAGATGGCTTAAAATTTTTACAAATATATGTATTACAAAATATACACCACTTACTCTAACATGTCTAAATCCCCTTTTCTTTTCAAATGCATATTTGGATTAGGTTTATTAGCTCCTAAATTGTGTAACAGCTCCCAACTTGTTGCTGTTTGTGATGTGCAAGGATCAGGTGGAAATGGAGCAGAAAATCGCACAACAGGATCAGGTATTGTTGTTTCTGCTTTGGTCACCCAGGGCATCAGGTTTGGTACAGTATGAGCCCATGAGCATGTAGATGTGGTTCCATACATAGCAGTGGAAATAGGAGTAAGAACCGATGGATCCTCACATTGCATAATTCCAGCATCACTGTTATAAGCAGTTTTTAAATATTTATTAAAAAAAAGGAGATAAATTCATTATTTCGAAAAGTAAATATAGAAATAAAATTTTTTAACTTACAGATATTTTGATAAAATGATCAATGAAATTGATGTAAACATTTAAAGTGAATACTAATGCATGAAAAAATATTTAGATTAAAAAAAAAATCAAATTTTAATTTAATGATATTAAAATATACTTCTTATAATTGCTAGAGAAATAAGGTAAGGTAGTTATAACACAGTTCCTAAACAAAGTAATGTTTAATTAACAAATGTTAAATACCAAAATATATAATCAGTTTACTATCAAATAATTTTTAATCTCGGTAATAATAATTGCTATAATTCTTTATTTGTGGAAATATACAGAGTAAAATGACTTATATTGTACATTTGATAATGATTTAATGCATTTTTATATTTTCAATAATAAGATGAAAACTTAAATTTTAATGAAAAAGGAAAACAAATTGATAAAAGGAAAAATTTTTTTAATTGTTCAGTACTAAACAAGGAAAATTTTGTAAAATTGTAATGAGCATAAGCATTTAAAAAAATTTTTATTTAATTAGGAATTTAGAAACATTTAAAATAATAACAAATATGATATAATAATAATAATAATAATAATAAAAACAGAATTACCAGTTAAAAATATTACGATTCCATAAGAGATAGATTGCGAAATTATTTATTAGAATAAGTTACAGAATTAATTACACTAAAAATGTTATAATTAAAAATAATGTACTATATAAATTAATAGTCAATTAATAGTAACTACTATATAAACTAAATAAGTTACTTGTTATATAAACCAGTTGGAGCAGCAACGTTAGATGGAATGAAATTATTAGGCCAAGGTCCTAAATTTGGCTGCATCTGATAAGGATTTTGACAGTGTAATCTAAAAATAAATAGTCATTATAAATAAAAAAAACACCCTCTTTCAATAACATAAGCTTAATAAGAATAAAATATTAATGAGAATATATATACAAAACATAAAAGAAATTATTGCATTAAATTAAGGAAACGGAGAGAAGAATTGAACACAATATAAAAATTACAATAACACCTTACTTAAAATTTAAATACTAACTATTTAATAAAAACTTTTCAAAGATACAAATGGAAAAATAAGAATAGAAAAGCATACTATAAAAATTTCCCTCACTAATCATTAAAGTTTAAATATGAATAATAATTCATGTAAAAAATTTTAAAAAAATCATAATCAATCAAGATATAGAAAATAAAAACATAATTACTTAGAATAAATATTTCTAACAAAACTTTCTCTCTCTCTCTCTTTTTTGTGCTAAAGTTCATTTACATATGCATCAATAATTACAAATTTAGCAACTAGGGGATAAAAAATTTAATCCTCAAATTGTTAAGTGATTAAAGAAAAAGAGTTCATTCAAGAGAGGATTGATTATAATGGATTTAAAATTGTGCCTTCCCAAGATTCTAAAGTAAGTTCTACAATTTTGCCAACAATTTATGAAAAAGACCCTGCTAATAGTCTTCAAATCACCAAAGACAATGTAGTTTAGGTCCTTATCAACTTTTATATTCTCACATTGGATAAAAGAAATTATAAGTTCAGAAAAGAATGGTACAATGCATATAGATGATTAATTAAAAAATAATCCTTCAGCAAATAAATTCGTTTAAGTTTTCATTGCAGAGTGTTTTCAGGTCTTAATAGAGAAGATTGAATCTGCATTTACAATTAACAAATTCAGTAACTGGTTGAAAGCAGTTAAAAAATGTAAATCTCACGAGTCTTATAATTTTCATTGTATTGCATTCTGAACAATCACTTTTCCACATAATTTAAAAAAATGCTAAGTATCTAACTATTTAACATATATAAATATATACATACTATATTGATCAACTTAATTAAAACAAGTTTTTTTTTCTCCCTAAGTTATATGATTATCATTATTGCTATGCATAGGTTAAATCTGCAGAGATAATATGATGGATTGAATTTTATTATAATTTACTTGTTTGACTAGTTTTAGCATGTCAGTAGTTCAGTTGATAACTTTTCAGTACGACAACAGGTAGTTTTGAATTTGCATTCTAAGAGATGGATTACTTTTGCATGTTCAAAGGTGTATACTTAGTAAGAATGTACACCAAGGAAGCATTCTAAAATAATCGCTCTTAATGAGCACACTTCTATAACTGAGGGGTATAGCTAAGGCAGTTAGTGAGGGTAAGTCAAGTGTTTCACGAAGTTTGAAATATTTTAAGATTTGAATGTTCCCAAAAGAAAGGAATTGTGGGCGCAAATGGAAAATACTCCAAGAACTGATAAAATTTTAATAAGAAATAGTAAAATAAATCTATGAAAAACATGCAGACTTTCAAAGAGATTTATTGAATTATGGTATTATAGTTCCTAATTCAACTATATAGAAATGGTATCTGGTAGTTGGCCATATGGCAACAAGACTAAAGGAAAAAATAAAAATTTCCAATTCAGAAAATGACGGAAAAAATGTTTAACATCTTCCAAAGCATCAATCATACATAATTAACAACTAGAAAATGATTTTCAGTGATAAAACACATTTAATTGTCCACAGATACAAATCAAGTACAGTTAAACAAAGAAAAAGAGAAACTCTAAAACCATATCACAAGACTGTAAGACACATTTTTAAACAGATGGTTTAGGATTTTTCACAACAAATGGTACAGGAAGGGTTATTCCATTCAAGTAAGCATTTGTCATAACATTTTAACCTGATTTAATTATCACAATTCAAAATTGGTTCAGACTATATGAAAATAAAGTAAAACTTGATTTGCCAGATAATTCATTCACAAGGTCCTAAATCCCATTAAAAATGTATAGCATATTTTTAAAATCATTTAAATAAGATGAATTGTGTGACAATAGAACAAATGATAAAAAGTTATGTACAAGTATGGTTCCAAATGATGAAATCAAGAATATGCGTTATTAGTGGAGTCAATGCCAAGACATGTAGAATAAGTCATTTTTGCTAAAGAACATACTTTGTTCTAAAATAGATTGATCAGTTTAATATATATATATATATATATATATATATATATATAATGATTAAAGGCTTAAGTTTTAGAAAAACTTTTTTCCCCATTTATACCAATCCATTCAAAAGTATATTACTTATATGCAGCATATATACATACCAGTAAAAAAAATGTTCCACACATAAGTGGAAGAAAAATAAGATCACAATAATTAAATATAATGAAGAATAAATATACTTTTTATTCCAATTGCTTAATAAGAGTAACAAAATGACTTATTTCAGAAAAAAGTAAAGTAAACAGTCTTGAAAGAAAATTACTTAAGTGGATAAGTGTAACAAAGAAATAGTATAAAGTTCTTACAATATTGAAAGAATGCAAATGGAACTATAAACTCAGAAACTCTTAGCTCATAAAACTATTTTATGGCATACCAAGTTTTAAGGAAAAAAGGACAGTTTTGCAAAAGCTTCTGGATAAAAAATTAACATATTTCTAAAAAGCTGTTATGACCTATGGGGTGGGGGGGGAACTATGAGTCACATAATGGAAATATGATTGAAATTGCAATATTGTTTGATACAACAGGAAGTAAAACAAATATGACAGAAGAAAATGGTTCACATAAAATCTGTACAGTATATATATATATATATATATATATATATTGTACTTAACAGAAATAATTAATTCCTATTAAGATCTAGGCTATTTTTTTCCAAAAGAATTTAATTCATGTTTATGACAAATAATAAATAAAACAAAATGGTGAAAAATTATGGATGATAAATGTTTTATAAAAATATACCAAATTTTCAAAAAGAACCAAAAAAGAGTCTTAAGTTTGGGACATCTAACAGATGAAAAAATTAATGAGTGAGTGTGCAGTTATTTTAGTCAGATCAAGATAGTAATTCAGCCTTCAGATATATATATTTTAGTATTCACATTCAAAGGAAATGTCACATAAATGGAACAATTTAAAATATTATTAATACTCTAAATGTAAAACTTTAAATAAAAAAAAACCCAAAAAAGTCCAGTTTATAATTTGTTGACTTCTAAAATATATTTTTTTTATAACTTAGATTTTTACTATTATGTAAAAACATAATAAAGTCAATCACAGTAAAACTTACCCAGCATCCGCTTGGGATAATTTTGACCCAGGAGAAAAGAAATATTGTTCTGGCTGCATTTTGGACTATTTAAGTAGACATGTGTGAAAAGCTAAAGACAAATTAATATTTTAAAATAAAGAACCAATAAAGCCTCAAAAGAAATGATTGATAAATAACTTTTACAAAAACTAAGATTTATGCAAAAAAGTTGAAAAATAGGTTTATTTTAATAATACAGTTTCATCATTCCTTTGTTATAGTAATTGTTTGAAGAACTTTTTTCCCTTTCAATTACAAATTTTATATACTTAGCATGCAATATTCCCAATTTCTAAGGACTAACAGAAAAGTCTATTCATATTGAACTGATAATGAAAAGAAAGTTTCCTTTAAATTGAAATCTAAAATTGTTTATGATTTTTGTTACTTAAAATCCAATTTCAATAGCTTAGCAGCTCACACCACTTCTCATTAGTAAGGCATCATTTGCCATGGGCAGTTATTGGGAAGGTAACACAATTCTCCCTGACTGGGTTTCTGGAACTCCATGGGTTGGGTTAAACTGTGACACCTTAAGTCCTTCTGCTGGTGTGGCGTGGATGTAAAGAGGGTGCCAGCACAGGTATGATCTCATCCCCTAACCATGGCTCAAAATTATAAGATGCTTGATGATGGGAGAGTATTCCAAACCCATCAACCTTAAGTTACAGTTCAGGGCTCACTTACACTGCTATGTATGTACATATAGTAGTTTCATTTACCTCAATGCACTCTTCAAATCAACACACATCGTGACACTGAAATAAAAAGAAATTAAATATGTAATTTTCTTTTCAAATATTTCTCATCTGGCAAATTAAGAAAAGCCATAGATCATTTTCATATTTCCAGAATGACATCTTTGAGAAATGATAACCATTGAGTCTCCATTTATTTTCATCTCATTGTTTTGTCATCAAACATAACCATAGTAACAGGGCCTAATATATTCTTATTCCAAATTGGTTCTTCCACACTCAAGTAGTGTTTTTTTACCCGTCAAACAACTTTTTGGACTTAACTCATTATAAAACAGGTTTAATCAAGTTAAGACAAATTTTTGAAAAAAGACATACTAGGGATATTAAATATAATTCCAATTTATAGTACTTATGCCTGCACCGCAATGTATGCATGTTACTCAAAATCAAATGCTTAATCTAGTTTCCTTTAACTGGAGAGAAATAAAGTATTACAGCTACTATCAATCTTTTATTAAAATTTCATTGCAACAAAATAATTTCTCATGCTTTTGAGCAAACTTAATAATTTAAGATACTTTTATTTCAAGTATAAAATTGCATTCTCAACACAATAAATAATAAGAGAGAAAATTAGGAGTTAATTTAAAATTTGTTAGGACCAATAAGAACTCAAAATTTCGTCACATGGAGTTTGAAGAGTTTTTAACAAATTTAGATAACAGAATTGATCTAACTTTTAATTCGTCAATAATACATTATATATATAATTAAAAAAACTTCAGAAAAAATTAATAGAACCAGCACCCTGAATAGTTTTAGAGTCCTTTTTTAAGATAATGGTTTAAAATTAAGTTCTTGGGTAGAAACTCTTTTATGATTTGTATACGTCAAAAATATGTCTCTATTGCACTTTCTATGTACTATATGTCTCTATTGAATTCAGGTGGATTTTTAAAACTTCTATTAAATATTTTAAAATGTATCAAGTTCTTAATTACATAGATATTTTAGAAGTAAGTCAATAACTTAGAGCTAAAATTTTAATTTCAGCAGTGTATGCTCTAAAATGACAGTAGTTTTTAATCCCAAGGAAAAAATGAAATCATTCATATTAATATTGTTGAAAGTAGAAACAGTGTAAAAACTTTATACAGAAAAAATAAATGTACTGAAAATTTTGAATTCTATTTTCAATTTGACAAATTCTACTACTTCCTTAGAAAGTATCAAAAATGAAACTAAGGCTGATAGTTTGAAGTTGCTTAATGATTTAGAATGGGTAAGAAAATAATTTCTAAGAAAATTAGGTAACAGAATGGATGTTTTGATATGTGAAGTAGATTGCTTTACTACAGCCATAAATTATTAAGATGTCCCAAAAAAATTAGGTTTATTTGTTGCTCAACAGTCATCTTTCTCTTGCTAAGTTAAATTAGACTTGAGATCTAAAATCTAAAGTGGACTTTGAAGCACTACAAACATATAATCTCAAAGTAGGATTAGAACCCATGAATTGTTGAACTGAAGGTCAGAGTTCAAACCAATCAGCCTCCAAATTGATAACGTCATAAAATAAGTAAATGATCAAGATTCTAAAAAGAAAAATTGTTATAGAAATTTTACAAAATAAGATGATATTGTTCAGAATAAATTGTAGCGATCATCAAAAAATTATGTAACCCTCTTTGCCAACTCAGCAGTGATGTCGGGTTAAAGTCCCTTGCACCCTCATGAAAACAGAATACTATAATGTTTATGATCCATAAGGAAAATAGATTCCATAAATAATTTCTTGTAAATATATGTCTTCCTACAACATTTAATAAACAGATAAATATGGATACTGAAGAATGTTTCTTCATTATTCATGGATCATTTATAAGAATGCAGATAAAATACTGCAGAATTAGAATCCTGGAAGAAATAAACTAAGAGTAAATTTCTCTTACAGATTGATTATTTTGCTAAATTGAATTATTATGAAAATATATCATCACATAAGAAGACCATATAAGAGAAGAGCGAACAAAATATTGTCAGCTAGGAACTGCCACTTCATAAATCAATGACATATCTGCAGATATTTAATATTTTGAAATTACTTATATTTTTTAACTCTTCCAATGTTCATAGAATAATCACTAACAGTAAAATTTTTGTTTAGAACTAAAACAGCATTGCTAAATTTTGACGTTAATATATACATTATAAATAATAAAATTTTAATAAGTAAACTTAAAGAATTCAAACTGCAAGAATACCAATTGACTACACTTCTAATATTTATGAACACTTGTATATTTTTTAAAGAATATGATTGCTTAAAAAAACACCTTTATTAATCTAAATTAATTATTCATTAGTCACCATAGATAGAATCAAACTAACTTAAAAGATGATGAAAACAGATTTGACAAGATTTAATCAAATATTTTGGCTGAACACTTATTAAGTTACATACAAGTATAAGAACAAAAGAAGATAGTTACAATATAACTTCAATGCAATGAACTACATCTTGTTGTGAATAAATAAAATTTGTTTTTAAAAAGACATGTAGCTTTAAACAACACAATTATTGTTTAATTATGTTAGCATATTAAACTAAGCAATACTAATTCCATTATTGATTTAATGCAGTTTAGCATTTAACACACCTGTTGAAAATACTTTGCTAATTTATAAGAGAATTGTGTATAGGTTTTAATTAAGTTTTTTTTTTTCATAAAGAATAAAAGTTAACATTATTAAATTAAAATGAAATTCCTTTCTTTCTTAACAGATGATTTTGCACCATTAGTTAAAAGCAAAATGTAATAAAATATGTTATTTATGTAACTGATTTATTTTTTGGGTGGTAGCAATTCACAGATAGTATAATAACTATACTATTAATAAATTTTACCTTTGTGAACTATTTGAAATATTGGAAATACACAACATTTGAAATTAGTAGCCTTTACAATAAAGTTGAGCAAAAAGTTTAACATATTACCATGCAATAAACAATAAGTTTAACATAATTAAAACAATAATTGTAGTCAAATGTTAACTATAAGCATAAAATTGTCTAAAATTTAAATTAAATTTTTTTTATTTTATAATTTCCTTGAAAAGGGACAAAAATATGATTTTAAGTATACTTATATAAAGTCATCTAGTATAAATCATTTCAAATTTATAGAAACTAATACATTTTAGTGGTATAGCAATAAGTATAAAGGAATTTTTATAAAAAGAAAGTATGCATTGAAAATTTGAAACAACTGCATATAATAATTTAATTTTACGAGAATACTAAAATATGCAAAAATTAGGACAAATTGCATTTACAAAGTATATAATAAAAGCTACACACTTACTATTAACAATAAGAATTAACATATATTGAAGAAATTAATTTTATTTTTACAAAGATAAAATAAATAAAAAAAAAATTTAAACAACTTCAAGAAAACTTTCTCGATTTCTCCTGAATGAAATCGAAAATAGAATAAGAAAATAATAAATAAACAGCGCATTGATATTGCCACAGTAAGCTTTCACAAATTTTTATAATTTATTTTTACTTATAAAGTAGCATTCAAATATTGAATTTACGAAGAAATGAATAATATTTCAATAATATAAATTTAAATATAGTTAAATTAGAGTTGGAAAAATAAAATTTAATTAAAAGCAATTCAAGCATAGTTTTTTCTTTTTTTATTTGGCGTACAAAAATTTAGACGGATAATGGGATAGCCAATCAAATTTAAGCGAGGTGTTATTTGATTTTTCATATAAAAAATTGACTGTCGCCTCCATTTCAAAAGCTAAACAAAGTCAAATTTTCAGTGTGCATGAATGACAGATTCCAATTTTATATGAATATTGATGTTGTTTTTATCTGTGAAAACATTTTTGACTTGAGAAACTTGTAATGAGAAATTCATTGATTTAAATTTATTGAAAAATTTTAGTTATCTCTTTAGGTAATATACTCAACTTATATCCATTAATTATTTATGTTAAGTTGTGATAAATTTTTTCTGTGTGCAATCATTTGCTATGTAACCTATTATTATCGCACTGTGTTTTGTGATTAACTATAAAATAAAGAATAGAGTTGATATTCGGTTGAAAAAACTAATGTATAAACGAGCAATTATTCGGCGATAGGCCTTATTTCAGTTAAGGTTATACCTGACTTTTAGCATTATGCAATTATGAATAAAACTTTCCTATATTGTGTTTATGACCTATCATTACTTATACTATCATTCATTTTATGACCGCCCTTTTGTAAGAATTACGCCTCCAAAAATGCAATCTTATCGTGCATTAATTTATATCATTTGATTTTAATTGTTCTACATAATGTCCAGGTTTTTTATTCTACTTTAATATTTTTTAATATTATAATATAGTAATATTAAAATTGTTATTGGTGAAAATGCACTTTAGGTCCCCTCCTTGGCGCTATTTCAAAAACACCGATGCTATGGCGAAAATTCTACCGCTATTTCAAAGTGAAATTTAATTAGCGACCAATGAAAAGACTAAAACAAACGAATAATTATTGAGCATGCGCGAGAAAATGCTTGAAATTCGTGAGTTGGCGAAGTAGGGGACCTAAAGCGCAGATTAACCTTTTTAATATTTATTTTTAATATAGCTTAATATTTAAAAGTAATAAATGGCTAAGGAGATACTAGGTTGAATAATAAGTTTGTAGTGTTTTTATCAAAGGCTTTAATTAAACACAAAACAATAAGTTAATTATTTATTCACCGTTGCTGTTGATACAACCTCTTCCAATCTCTTGACCTATTTGTTGATGCCATTCCGCCAAGAATCCCCTGGTCTGGTGTCGAAGTTGTTGAGCCAGTTTTTAGGGACCTCTTTGTTATCGAAGGTAACGCACTTCATATGGTTTGACAAGGAGAGAAAAAGATGGTAATCGGTTGGTGCAAGGTCCAGTGAATATGGCGGGTGCAGCTTTGCCGACTTATGCAGCATGGGGCTACAAGTCGTCAAAGCTGCACTCTAAAAGTATGAATGGTTTTTAATAGTTTTTGCTTGGCAGATAATATTATAAGTTGAAGATTCTGTTTTCAATCCTTATGTAAATTTTATATTTTAAAAAATTGATATAGAAACAAAAAAACTTAAAAATTTTTTTTAATTCATTTACATATTGAATTGTAATGCATTATGTTGTAATTTGTATTAGAATGTCTTCAACACTGTTATCATATGAAGAATTAATGAAGGAGGGTAAAAAACTTGCTGCTGAAGGGAAATTATACGAGTCTCTCAGTAAATTTGAACATGCAAAAAATATCCAAGCTACACCTAAGGTGCTACAAAGGATTCAAAAACTGAAGGTATTGATTTGAAATTTGTTTATAATGAATAAGATTAAAATATTTTTATAATGTGTCATGGCTTATTTTCAAATATATATTTTTTATATCCTCAAGGTTACAAAATTCATTTATCAATTTGTTTCTTACTTTTAACTTATTTAAATTCAAAAATGAGCGAAACCATTATTAAACATGATGTATGTATACTTAAGTTTAAGCATATTGAAATTCCACAAGTAATTCTATTAAAGTTCAGCTATTTACTGACATATTTTTTCTTTCATTTTCATTCAATTTATTTTTCACTAATGTTTTATTTCACTTAAAAATTGTCAATTTTATCATAAATTTAATCTGTCTTCATTTTTAACTTTTTTAAACAAAAGCATATACATTTTGCATTTCTCAATGAAATATTTGGTTACAAACTTATGTTATTTACATGTTTCCTTTACAGGATTTTATTAAATTGCATCGATTTTCGCAGGCCAAAGTAACCTCAAGCAGTGTAGATGATAGTGCCTATGTTGAGAAATCGAATTCTGTCAGAAATTCTTCTTCAAAATCTATTTCCTCTGAAAACAAAGAAATCTTTAAAAGTTCTGAATCAGAAACTAATTTATCTAAATTTCCCCCAGTTCTTAATGAGATCCAAAATACGAAGGTTTGTGATTTTATATAATTATAGTATTGAATTAAATTTATAAATTCTATTTATTTTGCCACTGTTTTATATGCTTTGTGTTTTCTGGTATAAGTATAAATAAAATTTGAATAACATTGTTATATAATTCTAAAAAAAATTTCTAATGTATTTTTTAAATTCTGTTATGATTGAATAACATATATTTTATTTTCTGTCATTTTATAATGTAACTCATTGTTATCCTTTAAATATTTTATCTTCTATTTTATTCTGTCTAGAATCCATAACTATTAGTTTCTAGAATTCTGTCAGATAAATCCATAACTATTAGTTTTTCAGAGACTTTCAGAATTAAAGTTTTTGAGAAAACACTTCAAATCTTTTTCACAAAAATTATCAACTAAAAAAAAATAAATTGTTTCCTTTTGTTTTGTGATATAAAATATTAATGATCTTTATATATTTCAAAATTAAATACGAAAGCTTTTTGTTTTAGTAGTTATTGATATAATTTGAATACTGATTATTTTAAAAAAAAAAATGTTTTATGTTGATTCCACCTGAATTAGTTAAAAATAAAGTATTTAAAAACTAATATTATTAATTTTATTTTAGCTTTATTGCTCAGTATCATTACATATATTTTTTTAAAGGTGTGCACCATTACTCAGTAAATTAGAAACTAATAGTGAGGAAACCAATGCCATTCTTGTTATTGATTTGCATTTGTTGCTTGGTCAATGGTTCTTGCATAAGAAGAAAAGGAAGTGATGCTTGAAAACTTGTGTCATTACTTGATTAATCAATATGCATATTTCATGTTTAATTTAAATTAATCTCAATAAGTTACTTTATTTTTTTAGTTATTTAATATTTAGCTTCAATGTCTAAGGTTATTTTTCTAGCAATTAATCATGAAGCTTTTCTATAACAGGTAAAAATAAAAACGAATATTAGAAATCATGACATTCAAAATTAAAACTTGTTTGAAATTGTACTTTTTCAGTTGGCAAGAAAATTGGAAACTTTGTAAAACCCATCCATTCAATGTTATCACAAATTTTATTAAAATCATAAAAAAGAAATTATGCACTTATTTTTTAATAATTAAGATTGCTAAATTTAATTATTAAAAAATATGTATTTCTTTGCAAAATAAAAATTAAACTGAGGAAATGTTCAACTTTCTTAAATAGAAATCAAACTATTTTCAGGATTATCTAATAGTTTTTTTTTTTTTTTTTCTTTATCATTTCTTTGGATAAAAGAATACTTGAATATCTTTTTTTTTTTTTTTTTTTTGTAAAAAAATTAAGGGTAATTTTTCCATGATTTCTAACTAAAATATTATGATTTTCTTTTTAAAAAATCTTTTTTTTTTTTTAAAACTAAGAAACTTTATTTAAGCCTGATGTTGACTTATAAAAATATTATTTGAAAACATTCTTCCCAATATAAAATTTGACTTTTTTTCACTTTTCAAATGTGAAAACATTTTAAATGGTTTCTATTATCAAATTCATAGATATTCAGTCAAATATTTTACAAAAAAAAAAAAAAAAAAAAAAAGTAATGTTCGAACTGGGAGTAAGCATCTGAAAGAAATATTTTTAGATATCATATTAAGAGTTATAAGCATACTACTTAAAAATGCTTAAATAAGAAATTTTCGAAAAAGAAAATAATAAATGGCTAAAAACTGTTATTTAAAAATATGTTTTTAAAGTAATTAACAAATTTAATTAATACATGAATCATAATTTGTACACTGTGCATTGACAGTTCCCCCCCCCCATTAAAATTGTGCTAAATTTTTTGGACTTCTTAATTAGCTCTTGTAATTTTATATTTTATTAAGCTATAAAATTCTTTAAATTATTGAGTTGGCCAAAGAATAATTTTTATAAAGCACTTCTTATAATGCATTTTATTTGTTCAAACTGAAATCATTCCCTGCCAACATTTGAAAAAAATTTGTTTTTTAAGTTGTCAGTAAAATAGCTAAAAGTTTTTCAAGTGAAACGGATTCCTTCTTGTGACAAAAGTAACAGTAGAGCTCCAAATCAGCGAAGAAAAGGAATTGTATAAAATAGGAAGACTGTTGGTTGATACACTGGGCAGATGTTAAATTAAAAAATGTAAAATGGAAACTGTGTATACATAAAGTAATTTTTGAGAAGATACATATTGGAAATTTTTATTATTTTCCCTATTGCCATGATCATTTCCTGTCTGAATGATCTAAGTAGAAAAGTATTTCAATCAATTTAGAATTTTTTGCCTATTAAAGATTTTTTTCAAATATATCTGAATGTAATCTCTATGGATTTATAAATTTCAAAAATTCATCAAATATTTTAGCTTGCTTTATAAGTATTTATGAAAAGATTTCTAAATATCAAATATAATAGAAAATAAAAAATGCTACAGTAACTATAATCCCCATTCCTGCCCTATGTATAAATACATATTTCTTAACTTCCCCTGATAAATTCAATTTTAACTTAATCCATTTTTACATTTCTTGAATTTTTTTTATTTTACTTTATTTTTGTATTTTAAACAGTTCACCTTAGTTGTATTGAAAACATTTTTCTCTATTTTAAGTCTTTTAGGTTGAGTTTTTCTAATTATACTTTACATATTTTAAAGTTTCTAAACGAAATTTAAATTTTATTACGTGTTTACTTTTTTATTATTTAAAATTAAGGTACATATAATATAGATTTAGCTTATAAAAATAATTTTTTTTTTTTTTTTTTTTTTTTTTTTTTTTTTTTTTTGAAAATTGTAATTTTATTATTTTTTTTATATTTGCTTTTTTTAATTTAATCAATGTATTTTTATTTATAATCTGTTTGACAAAGAAAATGTTTTCATTATACTTGAGAATAAATGCTTTTTGTTAATTTTTTTCTCCATTGGCTTTTGTTTTTCTTTTAGGTGCAAGCACCAACAATCATTCCTTCAAATGTTAAAGATTTAAGTGCTGAACGATTAGTTGAGTTTAACAAACTCAAAAAAGAAGCAATGGGATTTTCATATGAAGGAAAATTTGAACAAGCTTTAAAAATTTTCCAGGAGGCATTAAAAATATGTAACTGTCCAGTTGTCAAAAAGTACATTGAAGACATTAAGGTAATTATTTTAAAATATTTTATGGATATACCTCTATTGTTCTAGTATTTTATTTATTTTGAGAATATGAATATGTTAAAATAGTAATAAAAAGGATCAAACTCTTTTTCAATTTGATATGTTATGAAGCGACTTAAGTGTTCAGTATCAGAAGTCACTGTTAACAATAAAAATGACTGTCTATAGTTTCATCTTTCATTTTATAAAAGTGTAAAAATTTTAAATATAAAACTTATAAATTATAATTTACTATAAATTATTGCACCTTGTTTCCCAATATTAATTGTAAATATAATATAAAAATATTTAACATGCTGTTAAAACTTCAGATTATACAAGATTTCAAGAACATACTTCTGGTAAATACTAGAGCAGTATTTCTTAACCTTTCTCGCGAGTCGCACCCCATTGAATCATAAAATATCTCTCTGCACGCCATAGGAAAATGTGTTTTAATTTTTTTAGTCTAGAAAAATAAATTTTTTGCAAAATTTATTGTTTATTGAAAAACTGTGCGTTTTATATGAATACAAAACTATATTATTTTTATTAATATTCTATTTGTTCATTAATATACTGGCGAAGCAAGGTTTCATTTTTTAAAGACGTACGTGCGTAAGTCATCACTTGCATTTAAGCAAGGAAAAATCCCATTTCGACCAAGTAGGTGGTAGCTAATGGTAAGATAAACTGCATTGCTACGTTCGCCAACTCTGGATAAAGTTGTAACTGTGAACACCAGAATTGTTGCAATTCTAATTGTTTGAATTCCATTTGAACATGTCCACTTGCTCGCATTTCAATAAGTTGATCTTTTTTCAGATCACTATCGTCCATCAAATTTAAGTCAAATAGAAATGGATCCAGTATCCATCTCTGAGTTTTGGTAATATTTCTGGTAGAAAAATATCCATTGAATGATTTGCTCAATTGTCTCAAATGTATTACAATATTGGGTATAGTATTCTTTTCATTTTTCGCTATAACAGCAAGGCAAAATTCCTCTCTTCTACTTGACGTATCCAAATTTCTAATTTTGTGGTATCACTAGATATATTTATGCCTAATCCTTGCATTGTTAGATTCAATTCATTTAAATATCTAATAATGTCTGCTAAGTAAGCCGGCCTCAGCATTGCATCATTACTCTCAAAATCTTTTACTAAATAACAGTTTTGTGTTATTTATTATAACTTTAATGTGTTATTTATGTTAGTTAATGTGTTATTTATTATAACTTTTGGTAATTCTCTTTTCATGTGTGAAAAAAATCCTGAATTTTTGCCTAACATTGCTGGGGCTCCATCAGTGCATATTGAGCCCATCACATTCAATGGTAATTGATATTTCGTAAAAAAATCTTTGATGCGATTGGAAACAATTCCTCTTATATTCACCACCAGTAGCTCACAAAATTGAAATTCTTCTATCACCTCTTTTTCCTTCACATATGACAAATACAAAAAGTTAGCTACAATTTTCAATATCAGTTGACTCATCCGGTTCCATGCTTATTTTTAATGGAATGATTTTTATGTCTTCAATTACTTACATTAAAATATCTTCACTGAGATCTTGTATTCGTGTTCGTATAATATCATTTGATAATAAAATCTGTCGGATTTAATTTGTGCTTCTAAATCTAAAAATACTTTAGCAATAATTAAAGCAGAAGATTTAATCAACTCTTCAGCACAATTGTGTGAGTTTTTTTTTTTTTTTTTTTTTTTAGCACATAAATTTGCCACTTGATATGACGCTTCTAATAAAGGTTCTTGAATTGCTGGTCTGTAAAATTTTAGGATAGTTCCATTGGTATCAAACTGAGCCTTCTTTGACTTCAAGCTGTTCATGCTATGTGCTTTTTTTGCCACCATGCAGATTGTTGAAATGCTCTAATAACTTTGATGGTTTGAGATTGCTGTTTGAAAATATCTTGGAACACAAGATATATTGCAATTGTTGTATGTAATCTTTTTCAGTTGTGCAAGTAAATCCAAAACTAATGTACTTATCATTCCATTGTCTTTTTAATAGTGGGGCTTATTATAATCTATTTAATTATTTAGAAAGAATGTAATACAATATATATGTTCTTATGCTTGTAATGTCACAAATCCTATTCAACTTGAACTAGCAGTTAAGAATGTATTAGTCTCAAGAGGCTTCTGGACAAGTCAGAATACACAATACACATGTCGCAGACACAATAGTTGACTCGACTCCACCTAACACAGGAGCAGTAGATGCCAGATACAAATCTGAAAATCCGTAGATTCCATTGGAGTAGTACATATTGAATTCAGTGCATGTGCAAG
Organism: Latrodectus geometricus; assembly: GCA_026290005.1. Taxonomy (NCBI): domain Eukaryota; kingdom Metazoa; phylum Arthropoda; class Arachnida; order Araneae; family Theridiidae; genus Latrodectus; species Latrodectus geometricus. The sequence goes on along the minus strand of JAPDSC010097291.1, from coordinate 103,675 downwards.
CTGGGATAACGTTCTCTGCTTGTATTTTCAAAGTTTTTTTCTTTTCTCCGTCATTTAGCTCCTTGTTCACGTTCGTTTGTAGCATTTCATGCCTTTTTGTAGCATAATGTATATGCCTATCAGCACCGGATCTTTCCTGCGTCTTTTGCTGATAAATGAGCTATGTGTTACCAATTTTTATGAGCTTCAATAATGGGGGCATTATTGCAGATTTCAAATATTTTATTATAAAAAATTTAATAAATGAAATTTGATAATTTTTATGGTTAAGTAGGGGCTTCTCCTGCACCCTCAAAAATACATTCCCGCACCCCCGGTTAAGAACTACTGTACTAGAGATTTCATAGTTGTATATATCAATTCATTATCTCAACTTACATAAAACTCCTGTAATTTTGAGCTAATTCCCTGGAAAGTAATGAATAATGTATGAATATTTTTATTTTCTTTATACATAATTTTGTTTTTATTAGAAAATATAGATTTTGAGCAATATTTTAATGACGCCATAATAATCTAGAGTCAAGGCTTTCCGAAATAACAAGAGAAGTGCGCAAAATATATCTGAAAGCAAAACAAACTGTAACAATACTGATGCTAAAACCCTAAAAGACCCCACATAGTAGCGAAAACAAACAAAAAAAAATGTGTTCAGAGAGCTATCAGAAGCGAGAATGCCTATATCACGTGGAAAGTTAAAGAGCCGAGCTGCATTTACATTGATTTCCCCTATTCCCAGCCACAGATGACAAGCAAAATACAAAAAACAGCCAGAATATAAGCAAACTGATGGTCAGAATACTAAAACTACGTTCAGTTTAAATTTGAAGGGCACAGAGTGCCATCTAGTGGCTATTAAAAATTGTTTCAGCTTAAATTACACATCTGCGCTGCCCATCCACTAGGCTTGTTCTTCAGGAGTGCACGGATGAACCGCCCTGACCTCACATGCATCCATACGAAATGCATATATGATTTGCCCGTCGCGAAGAGGTTAAACATTAACCAAACCCAATTTAAACACAACGCAATTAGTTGTATGTTAATAACCATAAAGTAAAAAAATGACCATGGGACTGTTAATGTTATGAACTTTATATTGTACTAATAAAAAAATAAGAATTTAAAATTTAAAAAAAAAAAATTATACTCATTGTAACAAAGTTAAAATTTTATACTAATGTTATTTACCTGATTTTGATACGTGAAATATATACAATCCATTTATTATTAAATTACTAAAATTTCTTGCTTTTAAATATTACCTTTTTGAATATTGTATGAACATTTACTTTATCCTACCATATTCTTAATTTCTTTATATTATAGATTATGGTATCTGAATATATTTTATTTCTATTTTCAAATTGCCAACTTGTAAAAATTAATAAAAAAAAGTAATTTTTCACTCATTTGAATTGCTTTTAAATATCCCAAAAATATTAACTTCAAAGATGAAGTTTATTAAATTATGCAACTTTTTTTACTTAATTTCTTTTGTTTACTCTATCTGAAAATAAAACTATATTAAATTTCATGTGTATTCATATAAACCATTTACTTTCATTATTTTTGATAATAGTATTTTAAAAAATGCCAATAATTATTTTAAAGTAAGTTTGAATAGATTTTAAAATAATTATTGGCATTTTTTAAAATACTATTATCAAAATAGATTTGTAACTTTCCTATTAACAAGGGACTATATTCAAAAAAAGATTTTATATAATCTTTCCAAAATTCATTGATTTCTTCACTTGTTGGTAAACTAATTTTACAAATGATTGAAGGAAATAAACAGAGTAAAGATTTTATAAATTTGTAAGCTTTCAATTATTTCTCTTTTTAATTGAAAGGAAAGAAAGGGCTTGAGTCAAATAATTAATTATATAGGGATCTGAACAAAAGATATATTAACAAATAATTTTGTCTATAATGATAATAAAATTTGGCAATATTATTTTTAAGTAATTTAAAATCAATTTTTATCAGTTTGTAAAATATATGTAATTAGAAATCTTATAACATATTCATTTCATAGTTTATGGTAAAAAGCCATTCCAAAGAATTAGAAGATTTCCAACACTTGACTAATACAGGAGAAACACTTGCTGCTGAAGGCAAAAGATTGGAATCACTTGGAAAATTAAAAAATGCATTTGAAATTTGCCCATCTCCAAAAGTCTCAAGGGTTATTCAGAAATTAGAAGTATTTATTTTTCATTTAAATATGATAAATCAATTTTTTTGTTAATTAATTCAATAATAATTTGACAATTGCATTTCTTATTTTCCAAAAATTTGATTATATTTTTACCATTGCAATCTATTTAGTATATTATACATGATATTTGATATAAATGATAAAACAATAAATCTTAAAATATTTTACTTAAACTATATTAAAAAAGCGAATAAAATATCTCTAACTTGTCTTGTGTAAGATCCAAGTTTTTAATTTAGTTATCTTTTAAAGTATTCCATCCTTCATATACTATAAAAAATTAACAGAAAATTTTCTTTACCTGAAGAGTAAACGTGATATTTTTCGCCCTTTATTTTAGAAAACAAATACCACTTCTATGAAACTATTTGCTGAGGAAGACTGTTCCGTTTCCTTAACAGAAAAAAGTGCCAAAACATCTTCTTGCTCAATGCTTGCATTTGATGCACATAATGTAAGTTTTTCTATTATATTTGATTCTAAATTTTAAAACATTTTTGATAACTAAATATATAAACATAAAGGTTAATTTTGACTTAAAGTTTTTCTGGTGATAAAAATAAATTTAATAAAATATTTTTAGATAAATTTATTTTCTTAAAAAGTAAGAAAAATTAAATATACAAGGAAATAATTATTTAATATTGTAAAATTATTGAATTTAAAATAATGTTTAAAGTGATAATCATTTAACAAATTTGTATTTATAGAAAAGTTGTTTAACTATTTGTACTTTAACCAATAGAATTTTTTGTAGAGTAATATTACTTCAATATGTAGTTAATGTAAAAATTTAGCATTAAAATGGTACTCAAGTAATATAAATGTTGCTATTTTATAAACTATCTCTTTACATTTTTCCAATGTAATTGCAATTCATTGTTTTAATTTTTAGTAATATGGTTTAAATTTTAAATAGCAATTTTTATTTTACTTGATTGATTCTGTTTTTTAAAGTTTTATGTGTTTTTTAAGGAAGCCTAAAATTAAGTGTTATTTTTCTAAAGTTTATATAAAATATCAATAGATAATTATAGAAAATAGTTTTTTTATACAAAACATTTTAGTATTTCTTAATAAATCAGCTATTTGTCATAAGATAATCTTAACTCACACATAGTTCACACTTATTTCAATTTTTTCCTAATAGTATCCCCAAATATGAGTTTTTATAATTGTTATGAATGAAAAATAGTAGCTATTTTCTGGCTGACTGAAAAATTTTTATTTGTTTGGTTATTTTGAATGCTGATAATTTTTAAAATTTAAGGAAGTGTATTTCTCCTACCTTGCTCAAGTCTTGATTTGAAAATACACCTAAGTCTGTTTTTACACGGTTTTTTTGTACACGGTTTTGATATAACACGGTTTGAAAATTGAATATTTTTAATTTTTTTACACGATTTTATTCCATTTAGCACGATTTGAAATTTTATGTACTTAAATTTTTTTTTGTCAAATTTAATTTTTGCGAAGTATGTTCATATCACAAAAAAGTATTTATGAAAGAAAAAAGTCTGAAACCATCGATAGTATCGATAGTTTGCGAACACTAGTTTAAAGATTTAAGTGAATTCCCCTTTAGCGCGTACAAACAAGTAGGGGAATTCCCTTTATGTGCATACAATAAAATTTACTGGTCAGAGCAATTGAAACGTGTTAATATTTTGTGAACTGTCAATGCAATAAGACGTGTTTGGTAAAGAAATTTTTTGCAGGCAAATTTGATTTTCCATTAAATTTAATTTTAACGCAAAGATAAAAGGTAAGCCAAAAAATATTTTGTATTTATTCAGTTATTTATGTTTTTTAATTTTGTTAAATATTTTATGTATCCCTAAAAGGAAATGTCAGATATAAAACTAAAACGGAAGGCAATTTCTTTGGAAACCAAGATTAAAATTTTAGATCGCCTTCGAAATGGAGAAGGCTCAACTGCTCTTGGTACATTTAATTTATATTACTTTTAAGATTAGAGTGCATATCTTTTTTATCATTAATTACTATGCTTGTGAAAATAAGCATTATATATTTGATTTAATAAAATAAACATGAATTCTTGTTCTTAAAAATTCTTGTTTTTCACTAATTTTAATAGGTTTTAGAGATTAGGAACAAATCACCCATTTTTGTATAAGATCAATGTCTTTTTTTACACGTTTTTTTTTTTTACACGGCTTCTTCTGGAACCAATCTACCGTGTAAAAACAGACTTAGGTGTACTGTTCAAAATGATTTCAAAGCTAACTTTAAAATATGTAGTTGAAATATTTTTCATAGAAAATATTTTTTTTAGAATGTGTACCCAAAGTTATTTTTCTACTTTTATAACACATTTGCAGTCATTCACTAAGTGTAGGTTTTAAAAAATTGAATCTCAAAGCAAATTCAAAAGGATTTTCTTTTTATCTTTTTTAAGCAACATTAAATTTTATATATTATCCTTATTTCATATTCTATATTTATTAATTTTAATTTGGGTTTTCTATATTGTATAAATGAAGTTAATATAAAGGGCATAATTTTTTTCAATTCTTTACGTTTCAAAGCTTATATCAACAATAAATTTCAAAAGTAAGTTTTGTTACAATATAACCTTTGTGTATCAAGTAAATTCCACATTTTTGAAAAATGCCAACATTTTTAAACAAATCAAACTTTCTGCTCAGACCTTTAAAGAAAAGTTATAATTTTTTTTATTTAGTTTTGTAAAAAAATAAATAAAACCTGTATTTTGAATTATTAGCTGAGAAGTAAGATTGTTTAAAATTAGTAAAATGAAAAATATGCATTTATTTTTATTTCTCCTTTATAAAGTAAGTCCTTTATAAAATTCTGATTTTAAATTTTAATATCTTTAACTTTTTTTACAAATTAGTTTAATACTGCTTAATAGATTATCACTTAAATAACATCTGTTTTTCTTTTACTTCTTTCTATTAGATTTCAGAAAACTTGAAAAATGAAGATTCAGATTTCATTGAGAGAAAATCTGTAATGGATCCAAGAACTTTGAGTCCAGAAAAATTAGCAGAGTTCAAGAATCTTTATAAACAAGCCAGAGAAGATGCAGGTGAAGGAAAACTTCAAGAAGCTTTGAATGCTTTAAAAAAAGCATGTTCAATATGCAAAACAGAGAAGATTTTAAATCGCATTAAAGATTTAAAGGTTAGATTACTAAATAAGTGCAAATTAATTTATTGTTCAAAATATTTTAAAATGTTTATTTGTTTTGCATAAGTTTAAATAAAATTTTAATTCAATAAATTTAATTATGGATATGCAACAATTTTGAAATTTCTTACAAATTTATTTGCATTAGAACTAAAAGGAAAACTACAAATACATGTAGGCAGTCATTAATTTAATGCTCTTGGCGTTTTTATTTCTTCATGATATTAATTTATATTTTCTATTTTCAGAAACATATGGAAAATGTTGAAGAGGAGGAAAGCGATGACCAAATGGTTACTGTTGCTGAAGGATTTTGTATTTTTCATGAAATCTATGAGAAGTTGTATCCATATCAGAGACTTGGTGTTGCTTGGATGTGGGGATTATTTCAAAAACGGAAAGGTGGAGTGTTAGGTGATGATATGGGGTATGTGCCAACTTAATTTTTTAAATTAATATTATTGAATTCAATTTTATTTTGTAAATAGCCTTAGGTTCTTTTGAAATTTCTCTCAAGGCTTTAAAATGTCATGAAACAGTCATGCTATGAACTTAAGTATCATATGTCTGTTTGCATATGTAAATACTAATGAAATATTTATATATACAAATTATTTTCAGTTTAGGGAAAACCTTTCAAGTTATAGCTTTTTTGTCTGGACTTATTGATGCTGAATTAGTAAAACATATTCTTATAATAATGCCAGTATCTTTATTGCCCAATTGGGAAAGAGAATTCAAAAAATGGTAAGAATTAAATTTTTTTTTTTTTTTTTTTTTTTTTACTTATTAGTAGTAGTATTTTTAGGCTTTAATTATGCTTATAATGATTACATTTTATAATTATAGAATTTCTTTTCAATATTCTTTATCAGAAATTTTTCTATGCATAAAATATATAGAAAAATTAAAAATTTTTATTTCTTTGTATATTACTTTATATAAAATATACAAAAAATGTTATGTTTCATCAAACTTGCACAATGATTTAAAAAGTAAATTGACTTGTTCAACATGAATTAAATGTGTATTTAAACTTTTGCCAATTACTACATTTGACATTAACTTATCCTTTGTAAAAGTCTTAACTTTTATTATTGGAGACAAAAATAAACTACCAAATACTTACCAAAACAAACATTACAACAATGTAACTTCAATCTTCTATTGTTTAGTGGACTGTTATACCTAGAACTTTTCTCTCTAAAGATGGTGGTCTTATTTCATAGTGATGCTAATCCCTAAAAAAGTATTCAATTTAATCTTTTTAACTTTAAAGTCAATCTGTCTTATCATGACTTTTTTACTGGTCGCATGATGCATTCTTAATAAGAATTGATATAATACAGTAATGTCTATTTCAAATGTTATTGATAACTAGCAAGTATTTAATTGGTTAGAAGGACTACTTAATCTTTTCTAATGAAAGTATACTTACAAAGCTGCAGAGTTTAAATTTAAAAAAAAAAGTAGAATCTTTTTGTGCATTCATTGAAAGAAAGAAATTTATCTCTTGTTCTGATTATTTTGTAACAATGCTATAGTTCTTATAATGCTGGAAATAAGTACAACTAATAGTGAAGTATTAAAATGTGTTGACTGATTTTTCCCCACATAAAGATTTTGCTAAAATTAATCCTTATGCAAAAAATGATTATAGAGTAATATACTAAATAAATTATTACAAATTTAAAAAATTTTACAATTTTTAAAAAGAAGTTCTCTTATTTAAAACTTGTTTTATTTAAAACACTTCAAATATATTTTAACATCTGCTGTAAGCTAGAAATGTAATATTAGTCTTCTCTGTAAATTTTTAGTTTATTATTCTATCATTATTTTTAATATTTTATAATTTTATTGTGGTTTTTATTTAAAATCGCCTTATATTCTGTAGCATTATTTAATATTGAGTCAATGGGATTACCACATTTTCCTTTATATAATCTGCAGATTATGTGTTAAAAAAGTTTCAAATTTTGTTGCGTATATTATACATCACTGCGGATAATCTGATAAAAAAAACATTCTACAACACAAAAACTTACAAGAAAGCTTTTAAGAAGAATTCAGTTTAGGTTTCATAAAATAACAGCTGGTGTCATGACCAAATTGACTTATTTTAGCGATAATCAGCTTTTTCCAATTATGTTTAAGAAGGAATTCTGCTTATAATTAAATGCTAGTCATGCATCTAGTAATGCAGTCCAATATCTTTAATAGATTTTATAAATTATGACTTATGCAAAATTTATCTGCTGATGTTGAAGACAGTTTATATGTATACTCAGAAAATTGAAAAGAGTGTATGGATTTACAATAAATACTGGACCTGAAGTAATGTATCTGAAAAACAATGGGCGTAGCATGTCCAATTTTGGACCTTGCGCCATAAAACCCAACCAATCAATCAATCTGAAAAACAATGTTGATATTGTTATTTAATATAATTTAAAATTAATGTTAATTTTCAACTATTCTTTTTGATTTTCTTCCAATCTATTCTATAATTTTGCTTTTGTGTATGATGAAATTCAGTTTTACTTGTTCAATCAAGTGAATGCTTAAATATTTTTATAATTTTCATTATAGGTGCCCTGGTATTAAAGTATATTTATTTCATGGTTCTGCAAAGAAGGAACGTGAAAGAAATGCTCTTCGTGTTCAGCGTAGAGGTCATGTTCTTTTAACTAGTTATGGGATGGTTGTAAATAATTTGGATTTGTTGACTACTGCTGATGGAGAGAGATTTATTTGGGTAATGATTCTTTTTAATGGTGTGACCAATATCAAAATCATTTAACTTTGCCAGTCAAAAATATTTTCATTATAATAAATTTTGACTTCCTATTATCCTACTAGACCATCCAATTATGATTATTTTTGTATAAAAAAAATCCTTCAAGTTGTTTGATTTTTCTTTTATTTGTAATCAAACATATAACTCTCATTCTTTGAAATTTGTATAACTTATTAAAAAGATAACTAAATTCATTATTTTTATTAATATATTAGTGCAGCTGATAGCTGTATTCTAATGTGCCTCTAAAATTATTTTATTTGGAATTCAGTTTTGAATGAAAATGTATGTATAAAAACATTTAAAATTGCACTTTATACCAAATAACTTTATTTGTGCTTGTTTCATTTAACTTTTCCCCTTCAGTTTTGATTTACTTCCAATTCTCAATTTAAACAATGAGCTTATTAGTTTTTAGTCATGATTGTGAATTATCAATTTTGAGAAATATTTACATTTAACTTATATTTTCTCTGGCTGCTAATAAAATGTAAGTCAGATTAATGTGTTTAAATTATTTGAGTACTTAGCATATTCTTTGACTGTCAATTGCTTATGATTTACTTTGTAGCAGTGTTATCAAATGGAGGAATTAAACTACCATTTGCAACAATACCTGAAGGGGAAGAAAACTTATTTTGGTAAACAAATAAATAAGGTATCGGACGCAAATTTTGGAGAGCAGTTTATTTCACACCAGCAACCTCATAAAAATTGCAACAATTATAGTTTCTTATAATTTATTGAAGTTACTTGCTTATTTGCTGAAGCTCATACCATCAGATAAGATTTAATGTTGATAACTGTCAAAGTTATATAAAAGTATTACCCCATTTAATCAAATGAAATGTTATAAAAATGTTCTATTGAATAATGATACAATGCCATGGCAAATTGAAGATATTTAATATTTCTGTGCAGATTTTTCATATCAACTTAATTTCTTATCAAGTTGATGTATCAATCTTGTAATACTAAATTTTCTTTACTGTGAACATTTTTATAGCTTATTTGAAAATTTAAAGAGGTGCTTTTCTCCTGTAAGAATCTTGATTGCTGATCTAAAAGGGAATAGATATTTTGTCAAATATAATTTTAAACCAACAATATATTCTTGTCAACATTTTAGTTACTGAGGGAATTTCTAAAATGGTCAGTTATAATAGGGTTCATTACCTTTTTTGAGAAATAGATGCCAGGTATTTCAAGTTGACAGCGCATGATTCCTTTAGTTGCAAAACTCAACGTCTATCTGTCATTTCTACTGCTAACAAAATTTGTGTCAATTATAAGTAATTCAAACAGCTACATTAGGACAACTAAAAATATATATATATATATATTTTTTTTTTTTTTTTTTTTTTTTTTTTTTTTTTTTTTTTTTTTTTACTTTCAGAGATATGCTGGTTTTCCAAAAATACTACTCTCAATTAATTTTAGACACTTTGACTTTGTATCTGAGTTTCTGAAAAGAAATAACACTGAAAGATTGCTGTAATTTGAAGATTGAATTTGCTTACATGACATTTATTTGGATGAATCAGTGGAATTAAAAAGAAAGAAAGAAAAAAACCTTCCTTTGTATAATCATAAGTTTGGCCAATTTCAAATTTGCACTAGAGCAATGCAATCTTCTAATGAAATAAAGTTAATAACAACTAACAAAGTATTTTCACAAGTTGTTCTGAACATTTTGAAAATATTTTATGCCTGGAAGATTCTCACTGGGTCATGAGTTTTTATGATTATTGTTATATGGCAAAAGTTTAGATTCAAGAGAAACTTGTAAAATTTTAAATGCTAGCTTTTCCAGAATACTAATTGTCTCGGAGTTTTGGCTTCAAAGTAAAATCAATCACCTCTACCTAAAATTATGGACTGTCATCAAAACCTTAATTGCATTCTCTTGCGCATAGTTTATCAAGCAGGAATACAATACTGTGAATAATTTAATTACAAAGAGAGACTCCAAATTTCAGGTAGCCATGTTGAAACAAGTTTCCTTTTTCTAAATGTTGAACCAAAAGTCCAGAAATTCTTAACTATCAAGTACAACCATCCCTAAACATGTTTATTATCCTTTTAATATTCTTTAAGTGCAATTTTTTACAATTATTTTTTAATTCAATTAAGAATAAAATTTTTATATATAAAAGCATTTATATACTCCTTTCCATCATCAGTAATTTTAATGAAAAGATTGCAGTTATCTTTCTGAGAAAATATATCTTGTTAAAGCTAACAAATTTGTTTATTTTAATATTTACATATATTAAAATAAACAATGTACATATTAACATTTTTGCTTCATTCAATAAATTTTCTTTTGCCATATCCTAAATTATCGAGTTTACTCAAATGGATGGGACATAAAATTTTTCCCACATAGATAATAAGCAACTTGAATATATTTGAAAATTATTTTCTTAATTATTTCTTGAATTATACAATATATATATATTGAATATAATATGAATGAACAAAAGTACAATTACATGCCAGCTGCTATTGAATTAAAAGGTGATATTACACAAATGTATATAATTTACTTTTCATTAATTAAATTTAAAGTTGATATCAATTATTTTTACCTTTTATTTGAAGGAAATTTATTCTAATGTTATCCTTGATCAGAAACATCTTTATTTAACCTATGAAATAAGTTAAGGTACTTTTATATTCAAAATTTCTGTGCCATTTAATGTTTTTATTAATTTAAGAAATTCCAAAAATTATGTAATCTTTACGGGTATGACTTTATTATCCAAAGGATAAATTTTGGTTTTAAATATTTTGAAAATAAATTTTTTAATCTAGAATATTTTTCTTAAATGTAGCAAATTTGCAACTTCACTTCAAATCAAAATGCGTGGTATCTACAGTTATATAACTAACAATAGTTAATAATTCTGTAATGAAGCATCTGCTTCAGATAAGTGTTCAACCAATGTGACATCCCATGTGTAAGAATCATTCACTATTAAATTAGAATGGTAGTCAAAATTGTATCATCAATGAAGTTATTATTTAAAACTTGAAAACCTGCTACTATTAAATTTTAAACCCTTTTAATAAATCTATGAAATTAATATTGAAAATTTACTTTTTTTTGGGGGGGGGTGTTTTTAGCTTTCCTATTGAGTTATGTGGATTTAAATCAATCTTAAACTTTCCAACAACACATTATCAGTTTCAAGAGCTAATTGAAAAATAGTTTGAAGAATAATTGAAAGAGTGTAGAAGTAATGTAGTTAATTTTAGTGTAGGTTTTTCTTTTTAGATTTAAGGTATCAAATATAGCACCAGTGTGAATGTGTATCATTATTTTATTATTTCTAGAGTAATAATAAAATGGTTTCCAGAAGTCATTTAAGTGTTTTAAGCATTTAAATTTCATAATTCAACTTTAAAAAGAAGTGTACATTTTTAAATTATTTATGGAAATAAAATTTATCCTTTTTCTATGTGTTCTATTTTTTTGAAAACAATTGTTAAATTCCGGCTGTTACTGATACTGTGTTGTTGTTGAATTCCGGCGTTGCCTAAATAACTTTAATTTGTTACATTTTTTCAAAGCATTTTCTTTCAATTAATAAAAAATTTTAATTCAACTCCAAACTCCTTAATTGTTATATTACTGCGGTGATATTCATAAATAATTTTTTTTTTATTTTATTTATTTATTTATTTATTTTTTTATTTATTTTTTTTTCTAAATATCTTTTTGTTATTATCAATTACTATATAAATTGCCATTTTAATTTTTTCAAGCTATTCATTAAGTTGGTTTTTTGTGACATTGATTATGTTTTTGTAAAAGTTTTTAATATCTGGTTTAACTAACAGTCCCAAGTTATTTTAAAGGTTTGTTGTATTGTATAAGCTATAATGCATTTTTTCAAATTCTGTTTAAATTTGTTATAGGATTATGTTATATTGGATGAAGGACATAAGATAAAGAATCCTACTAAAACAACAAAAGCCGTTCATGAACTTCCTGCTAAAAACAGATTAGTCCTCACTGGAACACCAATCCAAAATAATTTGAGGGTAATTTAAATTTATATCTAAATTTAAAAAAATAAACTGTAAATGAGTATTTAATATTTTATTAGCTGCATTTTTAAAATAAGAGAGAAACTTTCTTATCAGTAACCAGTTTGTTGGTCATTAATGTGTATAAGTATTCTTTCATTTATTATACAGAATGTAATAAATGCTCTTAAAGTATTGATATAGTTTAATTGTGTGTTTATATTTTACTTGTGTACCTTAACCTTGTGCCATAAATGTTTGAAAGCACGTTTTTTAAATATCTGAAACTTTGACTTATTTTGATTCTTTTAGTTATTGGTGTAGAGATTTGTTTAATTAATATGATTTTGAAAAATTGGATTTGTCAAAATTTTCCCATAATGTTAAACTAAATTTTGCTTAACTTTTATTTTCAGAAATAAATCTAAGAATGTTTTCCATTAACATTTAGGCATGTAATTGCAGTAAAGCTTGTTACATAGTAATGGAATTGAAATACTTTATATATTTAATCTTAAGAAACTATATGAATTTTAATGTAAACTTAAAACAACATGTAATAGTCAAATAATATAACTTATAACATGTAATAGTTTTATAATTTCTTCAATGTTGACATTATTCAAAAAGTTATGAGTTCATAAAATATATATATACTTTATTGATATTTGTAAGTTTGTGTTCAATACCTCCTTTCTTGTTTGTATATTGTAAGAAACATTTTAATAACTTTGAGTGATATACATATATATTTATAATGTGTGTTGCGTTTGTGTGTATATATGTATGTAATATATAACTAAACTTATTTTTGCAGGAATTATGGGCTTTGTACAATTTTGTTCATCAAGGTGCCCTATTGGGATCGATGAAGACTTTCAAAATGCAATATGAAAATATAATAACTAGGGTTTGTATGAATTAACATTCAATTTTTTCTAAGAGCTTTTAAAATGTTATTTTTAATTGACATAAAGAAAATATGTATTGGGAAATAAAATCTTGGCATTTTTGAAGAATTAAAAATTTTTTGATCATATAGATTAACATAATTTTTTACTGCGAAAAAATGCCAAGATTTTATACAAAAATGCCAAAATTTTATACTGAAAAAGCTATACAATTGTGTGCTGCAAACTATTAGTTTTTGGGTACTATTCAAATTGTATTTTTCAGTACACTATGTCAGTTTAATTATGTATTCCCCCATTAAGCCATTTAATATATTTAAAAAAAAGGAGATACAATATTCATTGTTAATTAATATAATTTTAAATGCTTATTTTTGTTCCTTAATATTTAAATACAAATGTGTTTGAATTAATATGAATTTAACTATCATTTTTATCTGATAGTTCAAGCGATTTTGGCTTATATGATAAATAGTATAAAATAAATTATAAAAGTCATAAAGTGATTAATAAATATTAAAAAAATAAATTTTTTTTAAAAAAAAATTATATTTTTGATTTTTATACACATTTTTAGGCTTATTTAGTTTGTAGGAAAAATTTTTGAAGACACAAATATTTCTTAAATATTGTTATTTAGGCCTGAACTATGCATTATATGCTGATAATTCTTCAGTAATAGTAATATTTAATCTAGTTATTTATCCAAGGGAAAAAAATATCTGTTACAAAAATTTTGCAGTTTTTAAGTATCTTTAATCTATATTACAACCAGTTATTTATTTCTTAGAATTTAACTAAAATTATAATTAATATGCTGTATTAAAATGGATTCACAGAAGACTATTATTTAGAACACCAAAAGAGTTTTCCTGTAAATGTTCTAAAACTGGTCAATTTCTTGATAGACAACAGTATAGATTGATATGATAATATTCTGGTTTTATATACCTATGTAGTTGCAAAACATGCAGTGATTGAAAAATGTGAATTGTTCTTAAAAGAAATACTATATAGTTACAATGAGAATCATTTAAACATCATTTGTTTATATAAATAAGAAAAATATATCATTTGGTATAAAAATTGGATTAATGAAACTAAAAAAATGCATTAAAAGATTTTTCCAATATATCTGTAAAATAATTGTTCATGCTAATGTGTTTAATTTTTATAATCTGTTATTTTTAATAAATCTATTTGCTCATGTTACAGTTCAGTTATTTTTGGATATGGATGACTAGAATTATGGACAATTAATGCGGTTACAGTTAAAATTTTAATAAATTTAGTGAAAATTATTAGAAAAGAAAATTTTCCATATAATACTAAAGCACCTTTTTGTATCATTTCCATGAAACACAAAGAATCAAATTCCACTAGATATAAACTAATTTCACTAAAAATTAAATATTTATGTTAGCACACAGCTTTGGAACAAGTTTTCCCTGCTTTTTTAACAAGAAAAATTACTATTAAAAATTTTTTACAAAAAGTGATATAACCAACTTAACATCCCACTAAATATAATGAAAAGATATCTTTTTTGCAAGAATTTACTAATATTTTGATTTGTTGACATTTGTTTAATTAACTCTTTTAAATTATATTAATTTACATTATATGCATTTTAACTATGAAATTAATAGAAAAAGTAAAATGAAAAGGTTTTATTGAGTGCTGCTAATATATTTCCTGTAGACTCCTTTCTATGTTGATATTAAATTATTTTAAAGTATTTTTAGTTTAATTAATTAGGATTATAATGACATTATTTATTGACATAATCTTTAATATGTTAGTTTTAATCAAGTACAATTTTTTAATCAATATTTTTCACCTAGTACAATATGGTGACTAATTATGGCATTTAAACAATACTTATATTGTAATTCAAAGATGTGATTTTTTTTTTCAAATGTGCTTTCTAATTGCTTGTATTTCAAATTCTTTATTTAAAAAATAATTTAAATTTCTTAATGATTATAGGTGATTAAAATATAAGGAAATAATTATATGTATTCATTCTCTTAAATAATGAAGCAAATTAAATTATCAACATGTTTAACTGTTATGAGTTCTTGGGATGTTGGCAGATGTTAAGATTTAATTTTTAACTAGTTTGAGAGCATGTTGATGGAATATGAAATATAATTTTATTTTTAAAAATGATAACCAATTTAATGAAAGCATTATATATTATCAATACCATAAAATTATTCTGAAATATTAGTAATAAAATTTGTAAAATAAAGTAATATTTGATAAAATTGATATATTACTTAAATTAACTATGTAATGAAAATATTTTTCTGTTATATAAGTATGTGAATAAATGAGATTCATATAACCTATGAAATGATGCTGTTTTTAATGATATGTCTTATCCTATTTTCTACTGATTTATGATTTAACTATATATTTTTATTTATAAAGTTAAATGGGTAAATCCAATTTTCAGTAAGTTAAATGTTAAAGTATCTCCTTAATTTAAAACTGTAGATTCTAGTCAAACTATCTGTGTTCAATATTGTGTGTAGAGAACAACTAATTAAACATTAATTATCCAAACTAATTAAGTTTTAATGTAAGCTAAACAATAACATTCTGATATTTTATTTAAGAAAACATTCTTTGGTCATAATTCTGCTTTTAACTGCTCTTTTAATTTTGAATTTTTTAGGCCAGAGAAAAAGATGCTACAGTAGGAGAAAAACGTCTTGGGACTGAAATGGCTGATAATCTAAAAAAATTAATTCAACCATATTTTCTTCGAAGAACTAAATCAGAGGTTTGGGATGCTAAACGCGATAAAGATGTTGAAAATATAGAATGCAAAATGGCAGATTTGAAGTAAGAGCTGGTTTAAAATTTTCAATGTAAATTCTGGTTATGCATCATTTGTGCTGCAGTTTTCAGTTTGATGAATAAAACTCAACACTTAAAAGCATTTATTTTAATTAAAAGGCTTATGTATTTTTCTATTTTTAGAATTTCTGAGAACAAATTAACTACTCGAAAAAATGATTTTATTGTGTGGCTCACTCTGACTGATCAACAATGTGAAATTTATAAAAGCTTTTTACATTCAGATACTGTGAAAAGAGTAAGTTTATTTAGATTTGATTATTAATATATATTCTTGGTTAAATGTGTTTATTAAATGCTTTTGAAATCATAATTGATATTAAATTGCATTGAAATAAATATGGTTCTCAATCTGTACTTTCATATACTATTTTGGTTGTGTAAATGCCACCTGTAATACAAATTGATTTTATAGTGTAGTAAAACAAAATAATGGAATACAGTGAATTTTTTCTATGCAGATAATGTTTGGGAAATTTGGTTAGAAAACTATAATTTTCAAACATGTTTATTTGCCTTAACAATTTTTAAAATATATATTAATCTATTTAATTTTTATGTATAAAAAAATTAAAGACCTTAATCAAATGTTTTATTTATAACTTTAGTCAATAAGTCCACTTTTTGTTTTAAAATTATATATTTTTCTGTTTGTGCTTACATACATTTCAATTGTGTAAAATTTCTAGCCATGCTTTTGTTTCATAATTCTGTATAACCCATGATGATTTTCATGTTATATATTGAGGTGAACAATTTTATTTTTATTGGTAAAATAATCTTCATTAGATAATTGTAACAAAAATTATTTTTTGTTTCAGATTCTTGTCTCCAATAAATCACCATTAGTTCAATTAACAACATTAAAAAAAATTTGTGATCATCCCCGTTTACTGAGTCAAAAAGCATGTTTACAGTTGGGTCTCAATGGAGATCTTGAGTAAGTTGAGTTTTTATTTGAAAACTGATATTTTAGTGTGTGCAGTAAGTATATATTTAAATATGTCAAATACTGTACTATTTGTATGAAATGAATATCTAACCGAGAAATTTTGTTTTTTGTAGTATCACCTCATGTTCTCTTATTCTAGGGAAGAGGAGATCATTCGAGATATAGAAGATGATTCATTAGCTGCATCCTCAATTGATAATGTGTCGGATGAAACACTAATTAATGAGTCTGGAAAAATGAAATTCCTTATTAAACTTTTAGAAAATTTGAAAATAAATGGGCATAGGACTTTAGTATTTTCTCTTTCTCGAAAAATATTGGATATGATTCATCGCATTTTAACAAATAGGTAATATCTTCATTTAAAATCTTTATGCATTTACAATTGAATAAATTTAAGGACTCTTTACAAAATTTATTGGCATATTAGTAGTTTTGAATCACATTTTGTGTAGAATGCATTTGCACTTCATAATAACTTCTCTTTACCAAAATAGAATTCTAAATCTCATTGTATCTTTTTCTATTTTTGAATATACCTGATAAATGCTATTTCTATTGATATGCTTTGAGTTTTTTCCCTCTATTTTAAAACTTATCAGAAAGTATTTATTTCCACATTTAATATAAAAATTTAAGAAAATCTTAGAATGAATAGTATTTCTCAGTTTAGTGTATTTTGTAAATCATAGTAAAATTTATAATATTAAAAATTATTAAGTAAAATTATTAAATATAAAGTAAATCATAGTAAAATCTGTGAATTACATTATTAAATTATATTTTATGTGTCTTTGAAATCCTTATACTCACAACTCAGATGTAATAAGTTAAACATATTGCTTGTTATATATTTTAATTGCTGCAATAAATGGAGGAAATCTTATAATTTAAAAGGAACTAAAAGATTCAGAAATTCTGTGTATAAAATTTTAACAACTTTGCATCTAAAAAAAAAGTCTCAACAATAAAACTTTTAAACATTCATCTTAAATGATTATATCATTAGAAACTGAAATTACTGTATATTATTCTACTGAATGGAGAATTTCTGCATTCCTGTTGTCTATTCTGTGAAGAAATATCAAATGCATGTTTCCAGCTATAATGTATTAGTTATCAATGAATTATTTTTATGTTTTACTAACATATTTACATTTTATTATAATTATCAAATTGACTTGAATTTTTCTGGTTTCTGTTGATATTTTTCAAATCTATTATTGCAAGAACTTATGAAAGAAATTTTTTAGCAGACTTCCTATGTTTTCATCAGTTTATGTTGTGAAAATATAATAAATCTAAAAGTATTAGATTGTATTGTGATGAAATCAGTGTGACACTTTTCACCATTTAAAAAAAATAATAAATAAATAAAAAAATTGGATCAAAATTGTAACATGGATGCGAACTTGAAATTTCAGAAAGAACATTAACATTCATGTTCTAAAAAATATGGCTTGCAAACCTGGATAGAAAGTGCAAAAAAATATTAATGATATTAGAATTCAAGGATGTTAGAACTATATTCCCTTATCTATGTTTTATATTATATATCTTAATCTAGCAAATCTAGATTAAGCAAATTTAAATCTAATTTAGAAATTAATCTTTTAAATTCAGATAGGGAAAAATCAGCTTTTGCTAGAATGCATGAGTTATACCTGTAATCTTCACATAGATGTCTCTTGCAATGTAACTTGGGCATCACATTGATTTATCATTTCTTTGTAATTTTAATCTTTTAATCCACCTTCCTCAAATATTCCTTTTACACTATTGTGGTCTTTCTACAAGAAATTATTGCATTTCTCTTCAAGTATTTTAAATATAATTAAGTAATTTATTCCATTTTTTAAATGGTTTGATACTGGGAATTTTGAATTATAAATATTTATTGTTAAATTTTACATTGAAGAATTTAAAATTAACAAATAACTGTCACAGTTTATAATTGTATGTGTGCATCAGCACAGACATATATAATCAAAAATTAAAATATTCAATAGAAATTTCCAATAGTAGTATAATTAAATTGAGTCCCACTTAAAAATATATTTTATTTTCCTTTGTTTCTGTATTATACATATAATTATTACAGTTACAAGCACATTGGATTTTTTTTTTTTTAATGTTTTCTTTGATATTGTCTTGTAAAAAGAACAACCAATGAAAATTGTCTCTTCTGTTGTTTTGCTTGCGGAATTTTCTCTTAAAGTACCCCACATATTTTCTACTGGCTATTCAAAATGCAAGAGAAACGTGAAATAGAGAAAAATTATTTTAGCTGATAACTCATTATCCAAAGATTAAATTATTCAAAATACCATCACTTAAGAAGTGTGAATGATAACAATCAGTAGTTAATGTTGCTGCCATTGTTGGCTATAATTGTCACACAACATAGAATCAAAGATGTTTTGCCTGTATCCTTTAGATATTGCATTCCATGTGGTAGGTGTATCCTGTGCCACTTGTTGTGCAAGCATAGAATAAACATTTTTAAGGGCTAAATCAAAAAAATGAACAAATTAAAATAGTAATTCAATCTGATGGGTAAAAAACTGTTGAACATTGCTGCTGTGTGTTTGCATCTTTAGTAGAACATGGCTAATACTGGAAATCTGTTATCTGAGTACCACTACCTTTAATGCCTTAGATGCAGTCTACTGAAAATATTTTTGCAAGCATGAAATCCAGTACCTCATGGCATCCATAATATTGGATGATTGCAGTCTCAACAATGCTACCAGACAAATCAGACCATCTTAGTGTTACAGCCAGAAGTAGGATTCATCAGTGAAGACAATGTTGCATTCCATTGTTCATGGCTGCCAATCTTTACACCATTTATGGCCCAAATGTCTGGTTGTGAGTCAAAGGTTAAGGCAGCAATGTATGCCTTGTGGTTCACTTAGCTAGAAGTGATATTGAAAGGTATGAGTAAACACTGAATGAAGCATACAAACCGAATCAGTTTTATTATGATTTGGCTGAGCAATTCTCTATTACCATGTACATATTATGCTTGTCATCACATCCAGTAATGTAATAAGGTGAGAGCAGTTGATCTCCACCATTCCCCCCCCCCTGCATGCATTTATTACAGATCTACATCTCATGATTACCAATTTTTCTGAAGAATAATCCTCAATCCCTAAAAACTACTATTTTTCCTCTGTTGAACTCAAATCTGTTGGATGTATTCTAGGAAGCATTTTAACTGTTACCCCATTACAAATTAGATTTATTTATCTAATGCTTTTAAGTTTTTAGTATAGTACTAGTCTCTAATTTTTTTTTATTATTTTTTTTTTCCATCATCCGTATTGGCTTATCTTTCATTTAAAATAATTACATTATTTTTGCTTGGCTTTTGTACTTTGCCTTATTAGTGTATCACTATCCTGTATATGAATAGAAATATGCTAATAAGGCAATATATATTGGAATCTGTACTGCTGACGCAATTACAATTTTGATATAATGTTGATCTGGTGTTTCTGTATTCATGTCCAATTATTAATCCATTAACTTAAAATTTAATCACATTCAATTGTACATGCATGTTTGACAAGAGGAGCCATATCGTAAATGTAAAACAATGGCAAGTTTACAAAATCATGCTGGTGGCACTTTTAATGTGCTTCCTATGTTCAATAATGCAAATTTTTAAATTTGTTTTCTATTAATGTTACACTAGCTATGATGTATCATAAGTTTAATTAGTGTTGTTTATTATTATTATAATGGCATTGAATTTTATTTTTAACTGAAATATTTTTTATGTTTTGTCTACTGATAAAATGTAAACTTAATTTATATAATGTAAGTATTTCATCATGTATTGTTATTAATAAACTAACTTTTGTTATTTTTATTAATGTGTAATTGATTCATACTATTTCAGTCTCTCAGGTTTTATTAGTAAAATAAAATATATTTTATAGAACTCATGCCAATAGGTAACACCTCTTTTGCTTCAATTTTTAATAAATATTAAATAGTTATAGCTCCTCAGCTGATTATAAATCTTTTGGCAGTTAGCTTAATTGTGGGTTTTTGTAACAAGAGTGCCTCACATTTACTTAAACCCTTTTATGGGGACTAACATAAACAACTTACACAAGGAAATGCATTAAAAATAATTGTGGTGCTCTAAATCACCCATCGTTTCTTTGTTTGTAGAATGCTTTTATATACTCTGACACTCTTTATATAGTGCAGATGCCCTTAAAGTTGCATGTGATGTGTGTGCTGCAATGCTGTGATTTGCATACCTCATTGCCATAAATGCATAATATAAATTTAACATGATTTGTATTCTTTCAGAGTGTTCAATTTTGGGTGATTAGCAATGTATATTTTTAATACATATCATCTTATTTATTTCAAAGAATAATTACACAATGTATTGCAACAAAATAAAACTGGTATCTTAATAGTCTAAATTCTGGATTAAATCTCAGTTTTACTTTGCTTGACTAAAGTTAATTTTTTTTTCTTCATTTTCTTTAAATATAACTTCAAAAGAGAAATTGAAAATATAATATAGTTGAATTTTAATTTATTGAAGAGTGGGCATTCTTATAAGTAAAATTATTCATCAAAATGTTTTTCAAATAAGTATAAAGTATTTTATTTGTTTTACAGCCTCAAGTTATAAAATTAACGTATAATTTGTATAAAACAATTATGAATATTTCAATTTTTTAATTACAGTAATTTATGAAAATGATCAATAATTGCAAATAAATTTCATTCAAAATGAACTATTTACTCAATTTAAAAAATGGCTATGAAAATATTTCTCTAAATTATCAATATTTTTTACTTATAGGCAATGGAAGGTTATCAGAATTGATGGAACAATTACTAAAATTGAAGACAGGGAAAAACGTATTCAACTCTTCCAAAATAATCCATCATACACAGTTTTTCTGTTGACCACTCAGGTATATTTCATTGCATTAAATGAAAATTTTATTCTCTGTATGTTGAAAGAATTTTAAGTGTAGTTATTCTTGTATTACTCTCATTTAAACCTTATATTTACATTTTGTGTTTTAAGATATTCCTTGCGATTGATCTTTCAAAATAATGTTTAATGATTTCAGTATTGTCACCTTCTTTCTTCATGCTTTTTTATATTAAAAAAACCAGAAAAAATATTTTTTAAGTTTTTTATAAAAATATGCTTAACAAAACTTAATATTCTTCCATCAAGTTACTATTCATTTTTCTGTTCTAATGCTTTGAAAATGCTGAATATATTTCATACATAAATTGTCAGTGCTAATTATAATATAATTTTCTGTATATTATAATTGAAAACTGTCCTTGTTTTAAGTATATTTAAAATTCTATTAGGTTGGCGGTGTGGGTATAACATTGACAGCTGCTGATAGAGTTGTTATTTGTAAGTATGGTTTTTATATTATAAATATTTCCCTCATTTATTGACACTTTGCATTTTTTAAATTATATCTATATCTGCTCTATAATTTGTAATGTATTAAAATTAGTCTCCTTCTTTGAGACACTAATAATTTATATTTTAAACTTATTATTTTAATTCAGCAGAAATTTTATGCTACTTCACTTTTAAATAATTCTTTTTGAAAAAAATTCTTCCAAAATAAATGCTTATCTGTAAAATTAAAATAAATTATTATTAAATTTTACTAAGTTCTTTCCTTATAAAAATGCTCAATTTTTTTCCTTTTTATTAAATTTGATATTTAAAATTCTACTTGTAATTATAAATGTGATAACAAAATATCATTTGCTTTCACATTTGTAATTACATTAGAATTATGCTATATAATAAACCCTCATCCATTTTTTATGAAAAAACCTTTAATATGCATTAGCTTTTGAAGTCATTTAGGGGAAGGATTATCCCAGTTTCATCATTTTCATAAAAAAAGGAATATATTAATGTTTAACTGTTAATTATTATTAAAATGTTTGACAAAACTTCGAATAATTTGTATTAAACAATGTCCATTTGTTTCATAAATCACTACTATTTTATTAAAAAGAGTCATGTTTTGGCCAACTATCTTAAATGTGCATTAAAAATTTTAAATTTACATATTTAAAACTTATTTTATTTAAGTTTGTGATTGATTTTTAAACTTACAATTTTTTTTATTTTTTTTTTTAAACTTTTTCAAGTGCTGATGAGTTTTCTTATATATATCCTAAAAGTGCGGAATAAAATGCATAGTAACTTTTTTTGGAGAATAATAGAAATGGTTATAATTAACACTAATTATTGAATAAATATAAAATGAGTAAAAACTGCAATTGATATGAATTCAACTGCTCTCAATAGTTGCGAAAATTATACTAACCAACATCATCGTCACCGCATCTTCGGTACAAAACAAAAGAAGCGATATCGCGCTTCTCCGCATTTTTGGCGCATAACAAGCGAAGCTCGATATTGCTTAACAGCACTCAAACAGTTAAACTTAATATTTTTCGTTTCTTATATTGTTTTCTTCTATCACTATGACTAAAATGATAAGCTGTGTACTTTATCATAGTTGTTTACTTATTTATATTGTTTATGGCCTTATAATTCATGTTTTGTATGATTTAATTTATAAATTCTATTAGAAGCATACCTTTAAATGGTGGTTTTGTAAATGTGAATTGTTTGATTAACCTTCATGAAATTTTTGTTTTTATCTGAAGGAATTAAAAGGATGAATCATTGAAAAGTTTTTCCTTCTATCTTGAAACCATATTTAATGTAAATGTTAATTAGGTTTATTTTTTCTCCTTTGGAAATATTATTTCATTAATTTATAACAATTCATATGCTAGATGATCCCAGTTGGAATCCAGCAACAGATGCTCAAGCTGTTGATCGAGCATATAGAATTGGGCAGAAAAAAAATGTTGTTGTCTATAGACTCATGACATGTGGTACTGTGGAAGAAAAGATTTATAGGCGTCAAATATTTAAAGATTCTATAACAAAACAAGCAACAGGATCATCAGATCCATATAGGTACCTAAATGATGTATTATTTTATTATATATCGGATAATTGTGTTTTATATAATAGGATAATTGATTAATTTGTTAGTATTTTGCCTTACTTAAATAAATTATATAATATTTTTTTAGATAAAGATTAAATATTAAATTGCAATTTCTTTCCTTTTTGAGAATATTTTAATAAGATTAATAATTAGTTGAGAGGCCATGTATTTCACTCACTGAAGCAAATTAAATCAATATGCTTCTTACTCTTAGAAAAGATCTTCCAAAATTTGTTTCAAAAGTTTTATTATAAAAGTATGCAATTATTTTGATTTTATTCAATATGTAATTATTTAGAGTGAAAATTTCATAAAAATTTGTAAATTGGTTATTTTAAATTATGAAACATAGTTATAAGTAATAATTTTTTTAATCATAATTTTATTTATTAAATTAATAAGTGTAATTTATATAAGCAGTACAAACAAAACAGTAGTCCTTAATGTACTTCATGTTTGATCAGTTATTTTATCAGTATTCAAGTGTTCAGATATTGAATTTTTCTGTAACTTGTGAATGAAGAGGGTATTTTAATGTATACTGTTTCTTATAAACTTAATTTTTTATGATGTCAAATTGTAAGGCATTTCTCTGTTTGAAATTCAATTATATAATTATGCCAAATCTCAATGCTATAATTTTACTAATCTAGCAAGTTATTAATCTTATTTTTTATAATCATCATATGTAGAATGATTTTGTTGCAATTAAATATTTATCTTGATTTTCATTATCTTCCATTAAAAATAATTAATCTGGATTTCTGTATGGTATGCATGACTAATAAAATGGTTGTTGAAAATATTTCCTTTATTACCTTCCAGGGAAGAAATATATTTAACAGCAATGGCTATTTGATTGGAATATGTTCTGCTGTATTTGTTTTCATCATTTGCAAAATTAAAAATAATGCTTAAAATAGGTCTATTGCAAATAGCTTTATAAAGATGAATTGGGAATTAAAAATATATATAAAAGTATATTTTTCTTCATCTTAAGGGTATATTTTAAACTGAAAGAATTTAAAATGAGGCTAATCTTCAGAGTGATACCATATATTGACTGTCCCTTTTAAATGTTTTTGCTGAATAATTAAGCTTTAAACTCTGTACTTTAAATATTGTATTTTTCACATACATATTAACAAACTAATATTTTAATTAGAATACAACTATCAAAATGGAAGAAACTCCTTCAAAACAAAATCCTAAATATTTTTGGTTTTCAAATACAGTGAAATCTCACAGAACAAGTAATTATAATGATATTCAAATTCTCTTCCTTTTACTATATAAGAACAAAATAGAATCACTGATAAAATAACTTATTAATTGATCAATACAATTCATAAAATAATATTGTAAATATTTGGGCTGCATCTAGTTTTTATCTTTTGCTGTAGATAAATTTAAATGCCAAGTGATGTATGTCAAATTGAGAAAACCAATATACCTAAATTGAAATATTTTGAATAAAAATTTTATTTAACTTATATTCTTTGTAGTCTTGTATATATGAATTAAATGTGTAATTTGCCCAAAAACTGAAATTTATAAAAAATATGCATTTTTTACCTTTGAGTTTTCTCTTTCGAGAAAAATTCCATCACACATGCTTACATATCTGAATTTTTATTATCTTATTTTAAATAGAATCATTTTCTTTCACTTTTAAACAAATCCTAAATATTCAATTAATTTTTTAAGTATTTTAACTGGAATACAACTTTACATATATGTGAGGTTTAATTTTTATCTACTTCAAAACATCAAAATTTCTTAAATTAAAAAAAAATATTAAAAAACTAAATTTTTTTATTTATTTGTATATTATATTTGATGTATTCATTTGCTCAATTTTTGGTGTTTGGATGTATATTAAAATTACGCTTATTTATTTGTCTAAAACTACATTTTAATTATATTTTATATTTGACATAATTTTATTAATATGAGGCCATTGTTAAAAGGAATTGGAAAACCTGTGAACTAATGGCTTAGGCACTAATATTTATCATTTATAAAGTAAAATGACATTCTATAGATTAGTTAATTGTTTCATTTGAAACAAAACATTAGTATATATGATAAGCTGTATATATATTTTTTTGCTAATTGTGTCAAAAACATAATTTTAATCATAAAAGCTATTTTTTCTGATCAAGTCTTACATGATTGTCCTCAATATATAATGTAAATTTTGATATTGATTACTTATCTTTGCAGATATTTTTCAAAACAAGAACTGAGGGAGTTATTTATATTGAATGATCCTAATTATTCTGCAACTCAAGTTCAGTTGTCACAAATGCATTCTGGTGAGCGGGAAAGTGATGTATCTTTAGATGAACATATAGCATTTCTGCATTCCCTTGATATTTTTGGCATTAGTGATCATGACTTGATGTTTACAAAGAATATTACAGATAATACTGAAGACAATGATGAATCTGCCATTTCGCATGATTATATTGAAAAAAAAGTAAGATTAATTTTTATATTTTACTTATAGCGAATAAATTTTAAAAAAATGTAGATCTGTGAATTTCCTCAAAAGGAATATCTCTATCAATTGCACTATTAAAAAATACGTGAAAACCTATTTGGAATGTATATTTATATATAATATAGAGAGTACAAAACATTGAACTTTCATACCTCTTCTATTTATACTCCTTTTCTTATTTTTATAAAGTATATTAAAATTAAAATGTAAACAATTGATATCTTATAATATCGAAATAACATACAATTTAAAGTTCTTTTTTATGATCATTTCCAATTGTAAAAGAACTGTAAATTTCAGAAGGAGAATAGTTTTTATCTCTAATGCCACAACACATATAATTTATTTACCAAACAATTGTGTTTGCAAAATTGATTTTAATCTATAGAATTGACTATACTGTGTCACTTAATGTACCATTCTAAATAATTAGTGAACCTGTTAACCAGAAAATACAGTACTTTCGATTGTACAAAACTTTTATCCATGTATTTTGCTGTAAGTTATGAGTAAACATAAATACATAATAAAATTAAAAATATTAAAAAAAAAAAGTAAGATATTGAAAATTATTTATGTATGTAAATTGCTTTCTTGTTTAAAAAACCGATCTCTCCAATACTTTGTATAAGCTTAAGATATTTTCTTTATGTTAATTTTTTTAGCAATTTATATGTATATTAAGGATATTTTTAATATGTAATGAATGTTTCTTATGGCTACATGACATAGTTTTATGAAGTTTCTGAATATTGTTTTATGATTCTCAAAACTTCTGGAAATATTTTTTCATCTTATTTATTTTATTTATATGTTTTGAAATTTTTCAATGAAGGATAACAAAAAGATTAATTTTCATTTTCTAAATACAACTTTTCTTATATTTGCTTGTATGATATAATTTTAATAAAATAAATTGTAATTGGTTAACAGAAAATACTTAGTTACTAGCTAGTGTGATTTGGTTGTACAATAAGTAATTTTTGGTTGAGTTGAAAGACTGTGTAAGCCTTTAAAAGACTGTTGTGTCATTCCAAAAATACTTTTGCTTTAGTTTCTTAAATGTAATTGATTAGCTGTATTCAGAAATGTACATATTTGTAATGAGTTTTAAAGAAGTAAAAACTGTTGTAAGCTTATATTCTCAGTTGTAACTTAAATAAAGTTAATTCCTATTTTTAGCAGTTATTTTCAATCCACTTTTAATTTAGTTTTATTATCACATGTTATGAAACAATTGATTTAGGTTAATAAATAATATTAATCCTTTTAAAAATTTTCAAGTTGCCAGAAATGTTAAAATCTCAATCCATTCTTGCCTATGTTATTTCATTTTTTGAATATTCATGAAAAGAATTAGAACTCATATGATTGCAATTTGGGAACTTCCATTTAAAAGCAAAATTTGTATAATAGAAAATTCTAGGTATCCAATTGAAATGATCAATCATACAAAAGGAATAGTTCAAATTAATTTTAATTCGAACTTTCCCTTAATTATTGTTTATATTGTTTATTTTCAGTGGGAAAAATTTTGAAAACTAATAAAATTCTTATTTATTATTTTTGATTATAGAAAATTTTTTTTACCTTTCATTCAATTTTACTAAAGCAATAAAATGAGGACTCTGATATAATATCTGAATATTTAAACAATACTGTATGATATACATGTACCACCTGCTTGTGAATTTAGAGTTTAATTTTGCTATATTCTATTTAATGTCTCCAACTTCTGGTGGGAATGCTTGTTGTGTTTTATGTTATAATTTTATATTACATAAAACATTACATATAAATGATAAAATTAATAAATTTATTCACTCAGTGTTTATAGAAAAGTAAGAGAATTATAAATAATACAATAATTTCTTATTAATAAAAATTTACAAAGAAAAGAAAATAGTATGTAGTTTTGACTTTGCAGAAGAAATTAAAAATTATTTGTCGTTAGATCAAAATTTCTGTTTTAATAAGAGAATCAATACATGGACATTATCTATAAAACAAAATCTAGCTCTCCTCATCTTCTGATCTTAAATGTAATGAAATTGAAAATCTATAATTGTGACAGCCACTTTTTGTCCTTAGGCTAGATTTCTATCTTTTGAAAAGTCTACTTTGCTGCCAAAGAGTTAGTGCTCTGGCCTTCAGTTCAACAGTTTCTAGGTTCGTTCCATCTTGTAAGTCCCATTTTGGGCATGGATGTAAGTGGTTTGGAATCGATTTTAAACTATAGGTCTTAGTCTAATTAGTTCTTGTATGGAAAAAATTATCATTGAGCAAAAATCAATTTTGTTTTGACGAAAATATTTTTCATTGCATATTTTTCTTAAAGCGCATTTTTTGTTAATAGGTATTGAAAATAAATATAACATACATAGGCAATAAAACAGAATTATGTGAATATTTTAGGTTTTCTTGCCAATTATAAAACATTATCTTTATTTTCAGGTTGCTGCAGCCCAACAATTGATACAAGCAGAAGCAGGTGTCGCTGAAGGAGAATTACAAATAACAGGAAATTATTCTCGTCCTTATTTAGAAAACATCAAAACTTTTAAGAAAAATACTGCAAAAGGTATAATTTGAAAAATTTAAATTACTTGTTATGTTGTCAAATTGTTATTTAAAATAACTTAAATAAACAGAAATATTAGTATTTAGAAGGAAATTACAGATTATATGAAAAATTTGTGCTTTCATTATATCAAGTTATTTTTATAATGTTTTGTTATCGTATATGAAAATAATGAAGAAAACTCATGATACATAAAAGTTCAATATTGTTTCACCTGTATTCATTTATTTCATTTATATTTATTACATTCTTCGATCTCATAGTATCCTTCCTGCTGATAATGTTCACAAACTATAAAAAGTAAGATAGAAATCTTGAATAATTAAAAAGACTAAGCCTACATTTTCTAATATGTTAAAGTTAGTAAAATTATTCAAATATTAATGTTAAAAAAAAATTTTTTTTCTGTTATTTGTTTTAAAGCACTGCAAAATGAATATTAAATTTTAAAGTTTTAGGCTATAATGAGCAAGAAAAATTTTCATTTGGTTTGCAATAAGTAAAATTTCAGTAAGAAATATATTTAATTTTTATGTTTCAAGATATAATTGAATGAGTAGATTGTTGATTAATATAATTCTCAATAAACTAGATATATAAAATGCAACTATATAAAAATCATTCCCTTAAGTACTTTTGAGGAAAAGTAATTACTTGTCATGTTCTGTAAGGTGTAATTTATTATATGATTGCAGCAAAAAACTTATAAAAATGTTATCATTCTTCACAAATTTTAAAAACTATATAGATTCTTCTAGACTATATAGACATGTATAAGCTATTATGAATCTAATCACTATAAATTATCTTTTATCTAGTGCTCATTTATGTATGAGCTAATTCTACCAGTTTTTAAAATTGAAAATATCTAAAATAAAGGAGAGAACCATGAGCTATATAATAGAAATAATTAAAATTTGAAAATGATTTATATAGTAAAGTGACTGGTGAGTAAAATAATGAAATTTTTAAATAAAGTTTACTTTTACTGTTTTTATTATGTTCAAAATGCATAAGAAAAAAAAATCACACTCCATATGCATAGTACCCTGGATAAAACAGTGCGTGCCCTTCTGGGGTCATTGGCCCTTAGTAGTTTTTTTAGCAAAAAAAAAAAAAAGGGTAGTCCGTTGTCTGTAGTCCTTCCTTTAGGCAAATTATTTGGTGGATTTTAAAATAGATTACTACAGCCTTACTAGGGCATCTTGTACTATTTTCAATAAAATTTCTTAGTTAATAAGAATGTCACTCACATTTTCTACTAACATTTGTATCATTTCAAATGCATTTGTGTTTTAATTATTTAAATATAGAACAAAATACCCAATGTCAAAATTTGAATTCCAGATCTTTATAAATAAAAGCGTTTCAAAAGTAAATTCTATCATCAATTCAAAAAAAAAAATTTTCCTACAACATTTTTAAATTATTTAGTTTGGCTCACTTGTTTAGATGGTCTAAATATTTTTGTTTATTATTATTAATACAAAATCTGGTATATATATCTGGAAAACTTTTATCATTCTAAAATAATTTTTTTAAAACTCCTTTTCTAAAAGAGAAATATATCACTACCATTTAATATCTTTAAATGTATTGTTATAAATAGCTATATATTTGAGAGCCTCATTCTTGGTTTCATGTTTTAGATCTGTATAAAGCTCCATCCCTGCCTGAAGTAATTGATTTGACAGTACAGTCACCAGCTTCCATCAATCCCAACAAAGCAACAAACATTGAGATAGATGATGCTGATGCAAATATAAGTGTTTTTTCTCCACCAAATGCAAGATCAGGAACAGCTGAAGACAAACATAAAGGTAATTCTTTTTCAATATTTAATATAAATTTACAATATTGGAATCTGTTGAATTGACAAGTTAAAGCCATATGTCACTATAAAAACAAAATCTAATACATCAGTTTTTAGTATGTAGTGACTAGTATGTCAGAAAACAGTTTGTAGTGACTAGGCATCCCCAGATTAGAAAATTAAATCAAATTCATCCAAGTGTAAATAAATTATATCAGTTTGTTTCTTTTCTGCCATTTTATTTCTAATAATTTCCTAATCTTCTTATATAATGTTTATGCTAATGTTGTGGTTAAATAAAAAATGAAGGAATGTGAAGAAAAGCTGCAAGCATTTCTTTAAAGGGATTATGAATTCCTTTTCTTGTAATTATTTAGGTCTATTAGAAATTGCTTCCTCATAGTTAATGTAATGCATATACAAAACTTTTAACACAGTTAATAGGAAGAATGAAGAAAGCTTTTTCAGGAATTTGAATGGGGTCATTTTAGTTATCATTTTACTTCTATTATAAATATATATAATAAAAATAAATATGTAAATAACTAAGAAATATAATTGCCTATTTAAATAAATGTAAAAGTTGGATATTAAGTGGGAGTAATTTAAAGCATCTAAAAATAAACAGAAGGAAAAAATTACTTTTATTAATAATTAGAAAAGATCACTTAATTTATAATTAACAATTATATTTTGTTTTTTTATTTTTGGCAAAGTTTTAACTTTTGTTATCTAGAAAAGCTTGTATTTATGAGAAAAAAAATTGATTATATAACATTCTGAACTGTTAGTAGGTTTTCACAAATTATATACAAAACTATATGTTAATTAATATTAAATAATATATTGTGTATAATGATTTTTCTAGAGCTAATTTCCACTGCCTTTTCTTATAAAACACATTTTGTTAACATCTATATTCTTTCATTTATTTCTTTTTGCATGCAAAAAGACTAAGGCTGAAGCAAATTTAAAAACTGTTTTATATAATTAAGTAATTTGTATATTTAATTAAATTATTTCTACTATACAGCAGACTTATTTATTACTTTTAACAAATACGTATTATCTTTTTTACAAATGTTATCAGAGAAATATGGGAGGGGGGATGTAAGTGGCCTTCTCATTGTGCCCCTTTTGAAATTAAACAATTGATAACTTATAAGTAGCCTCGGTCTGCTATAATTGCTTGCTGAACATGACTATTTGCAGAAGCGTTTGCATTTTATTGGAGGCAAGAATTCGGCTTCTTGCTCTCTGTATTAACAGAGGGATATGGATTGTAACTACCTCAAACATTGCCCCACTGATTTAAAGTTTCATGAAGACAACAATACAGATACTAATTTTAATTCTTTTTATGCTTCATCATTTTAATGCACTGTTTGTCAACTAATTTAAGAGATGCTAAAGACAAACATTGGATTTTTAAAAAAAATAGTTAAAAATATTTTTTTCTTTTGAATTTGTATAAACATTCATTAATTTTAATATTATGAAATAATATTCATTATTTATATCTTAAATGTAATCATTTTTACCTTATAAAATATTTTCTTTAGAATTTATTAAATTTATCTTAGAACTATGTCTGAAGTTTCATCTTCTTGCAGTGATAAAATGAAAATAAGTTTTTTTTCTTTCATATTAAATTTTAAATATAATTGCTAATAAAATATATCTTTCAGAAAATGAACCATCTTACAACAGCAAATTAATTGAAAATAAAAGACCAAGTCTTAAATATCAACCTTTATCATTAGAGAAAAATGAAGTATTTGATCAAGATAATATGGATAGTGAATATGGAAAGAAAACTAAAATTGATCAAGATATTAGCATAAAAGATTTTTCTTATTCTAGTGAAGCACGCTGTAGTCCTATAACAATCAAGAGACATTCTAAACAACTTTATAATGCTGAACTCAAAAGGAAGTTAGATATTTCTATAAAAAATATTTCATTATCAAGAAACATTGAAAGTGAGACTACTGATGCAGATTGTGTTGAAAAGAATATTACAGCTGCACC
>JAPDSC010097291.1:0-54588 GCA_026290005.1 Latrodectus geometricus | reverse complement strand
AGCACCTTCTTCCTTTCGTATAAATTTCACGTCTGTAGCATGTCGCCTTCTTGGTGTAGCAATTTTAATTTTAATGGCCAGTAGTGTATTAATTTGGGATGGAGGACATTGGACCCGACAGATTTTACGTGCCCCAGTTGCCCTTAATGAATACGATGGATCTTCAGCTAAGCCAGGATTCGAACTCACCACCTTTTGGTAACGAGAACGACGCCCTAACCAACCAGGTCACCGCGACCTTAAATTGTAATATTTTGAAGAGGAAAATTTTATTCTATACATGATGAAATCATAAGGAGTGTATTTATTTAAAAACGCAACGTGAGAAAAGCATTTTATCGCATATATATAAACCAGAAAAATAATTATAAAAAATGCTTTAATAAGTTTTTATTGCAATAAAATTGTTTGATGTTTACGTATGTTTAATTTTGGTTAATCTTCAATTTTTAGTCTACGATTAATATCTATCGTACTTTCAATTTGGAAATAAAATTTTCATGCTTATTTTCTCACACTAAGTAAGCTGTTTTGAAAAAGACAATTCCATTTTTAAATCAAGGATATTTTCATACATCCGTTTAACTACATTGTTTCGAATTCTGTTTTTAGTAGGGTGTTTAAAATGAAATATATATTCCCAACTTTGATCAAATCTCCTTGGGGAAACTTCTTATTTCTTGTATAATGATTAAATATTAATTTCTTGAAAATCAAGCGTATTTTCAAAATGTTTCTTTAGTTGAGGAAATATATATTTCCAAATAAATCGTGAAATATTATTCTTCATTTCCAAATCTTTAAGACATTGACTGCTTATCACGCGCTAGCGCGTGGCGTGGCGATATTGCTGAAAAGCCAATCACGCGCCAGCACGTGATGTGTGTAGCCAATGAGTAGTAGTAATGTCTTAGTAGCCAGTCACGCGCTGGAGCGGGAAAATCCACTTTTGATTGTTCATTCTCTAGTTTATCTGGCAATGCTTGTAGGGTATTTCTGCTAGTATTGGCATGGAGATATGATTAGAAACTATCTGTACATATTTAATTTACAGATATAAAATAATAATATTTCATTAATAATTTTAAATCATATTTCCAATAATTAGTATGTTGGCTTCTGGGTACAATCTACTTCGATGTCAAGGTAATAACTATCAATCCCATCTCTAGAGACTGGGAGTCAATGTGTCAATGAAAACAAGAAGTATCGTCATAAGTATTTTCCAACGGGTCTCTGATATAATTCGTCCATTTCACGGAAGTTTTATATTCTTCATTGAAATGCTAAGTGAAGCCACATAAGGGCATTAAAATATCTAATCAATCGAGGTTTGAAAATCCTTCGTACCTATAGTTATTTTCACAAAAGTTTTATTTTTCCCCTTAATAAACTAATTGTTTAACAAACTTGACCTAACTGAGCTTTCAAACATGGTTACATGTTAAACCCTGAAATATTTGTAGTCAATTTCGTAGAGTAACTGCATATTTTCATTTATCGAATCTCCTTCATTAATAACACTGACAAATTTCTTTACAATTGTAAAGAAATTCACTTCGGTCACAAGACTTCCTGTTGTATTATACAATGAAGTTCAATATTGTGCTTAAGCTGGAGCAATATCTGTTTTTGGTGTATTCTGTTGCTACAAAAACAATTTTTTGGAGATAAATATTGAAGATTAACAGCATTCGTTTTATTATTATTATTTTCATTATATTACGTGGTTCATATGGCTAAAAATATTGCTAATTGAGCCTAGATTCATCTTATTTATTCGTCCTGTATTTGGGGATAAATATCTTTCGAATTTTATTACTCAACCTTCAGTAATATTGAAACGTCTAAGGTGGTAACTCATTTATATGATTTACAATCGTTTATTAGGCATATAATTTCCGCAGTCTGGTTGGTTTGGGCGTTGTTCTTTTTATCGAAAGGTAGTGAGTTCGAATCCCGGCTTAACAGAAGATCCGTTGTGTTCACTAATGGGGCGTGTAAAATGTCATGCTCGCAATGTCCATGTTTCCATTCCAAATTAATATCTCTTGGGATGATTAATATCTGTTAGGAGACAGGCTTTGGGTCTTTTCTGGCTTCCTATCTATAAATTGGAATATCTAGATGGTGCTGCCATCTTTGAGCCAAAAGTCATACTTCCACCCTCAGGAAGTATGACTTTTTGAAAATTTCATTATTAAATGCAGCTTTTAAAAATGCGTTTTTACATTTTTAAATAGGAAAAGTTACTTTTCCGATGCACATTACACGCACGATCCTTTTATTCTTTTCACCAAAATTGTCTGAAATTGGTTTTTATTTTTTAAACCATGACATAGAACAATTTTTTTTTCAATGTAACTGATGCAAAAACATGAAGATTAGAAAATTTAGGAAATTATACATCTGATTTGATGTTATTACTGTGTCACATACACATACTTAAAATGACAATTATATCTGTATGTGTGGGATTTTATTTTACCCCGTATTTCAGTTTTATTTATTTTTAAACTTCAATTATAAAATTAAATTTTTCATCTAGCTGTCAAAAAATATTTGTCCCATTAAGTTTTAATTTTTTTTAAAAAAAAATTCACAAATAAACCAAAACATTTAGATTACTTATTAATAATATTTGTATATATAATTAAAAAGTATATAAGCAACCTAATTCAATAATTGCTCGAAACTGTATCGAACACATTTAAAAATATTTTTAAATACTTAAGAGATAGTTTTTTATTTTGTAAAATTAATTTTAAAAGCATAACACATTTTATTTTTAAAATTTATTAAGTAATGTTAAATTTTATCAAAAATCAAATATTATAAAATGAAGTAGAAATAAAACAAATCATGTATACTCTTTATTAAGGCGATAAAATTTAGAGTTAAAAATTTATTAAAAATACAGGCATATATTTTAATAAACTTAAAAATCAAGTTCTAAATCAATACAAGTTCTAAGTACACAGTTTATTAATTTGAGAAAAATTAAGAAAACAAGATTTTTTTAATCATATTAAATTTAATGGATGAAAGTATTAAAGGTACAGACCATGTATATTATGTAACGTGATGATGATGCTAAATTACTTTCATTTTCAACAAATACCCATTAAAAGATACTTCATTTAAGAAACCTATTAAAAATATAAATCTTTTTGAAAACTTTTTTCATAAATTAAGAAGTGCTGAAAATCAACACATTAAACTTTCAATAATTTATAATTTTCAAAATGTGTAAGGTTCTTAAAACTATTTAATTCAGAATGCTAAGTTTTAAAATTGTTAACGTAACTAAAAGTTTATCAGAAGAATATTAACTAACTTTGGTAATATTTAAAACAATCTTTGAATTATTGTTAGTACATTTGATTCATTTTTGTCTGAAGAATATCTTTGTATCTGAACAATTAAACGGTCAAGCTCATCATAAAGATAAAAAACATTGTCTAAAATGTTAATTTTAAACTTTCAGAGAAAAATTTACATAGTTTAAAAAGTTTATACACAAGAATAAAAAGTCAAAAAATAATAATAATCCTAACCTCTTATCTTCTTTATCTTTATCATTGAAATGTTTTTGTAGCATTTAATTCATACGAGCAGTAGATGTACAATGACAATTTTTCGTGCACCTGTGCTTTTAAAATTGTAAGGATATGACCAAATGAATCGCCAAAGATGAGATTTGCATGGTTTTAGTATTGAGTAATACACAATAAGAATTTAATTGACCAATGCTGACTTAGTATACAGGGTGATTCAGCTCGTCGGTGACAAACTTTGAGGATCGATAGAGCACACCTAGACGAACATTTTTGACTAGAGAATGTAGGGTTCCTGACACGATGGTAAAACGCTAAGCTCTTTTGAAAATTTGGGCACCGAAATTCGAAAGGTCATAAAAACTAGGGAAACGGTTAGATTTTTTTGCTTTTTGCGGCGAAATGATTCTGTTTATTTAGACTTTCTTCAGTACCAATTTGATAAGCGTATCTTTTAAAACATTGATAGAGGGTGCTGTAGACTTTGGAAAGCTAGACAACAACTTTAAGCTCGTTATTTTGATAATTTAACACATGCTCGCCAAAGTTTATACTCTAACTTAAATTTTGAACCCAAAAGTAGAACCCTGCAAAAAGCGTAAGAGCCGGAATAAATTGGCAAAGTACGGGGTGGTTGAAACTCGAAGGTTGCTAAGAGATAAACAAACAAATTTCTTGACTTATGGCATGCATTTTCATGATTCTGTGTGCTGGGGCTCTCTGAAACTCAGTTGAACGGTACAAAAAGAAACACCGATAGGGGGCGCTTTGGGCAAAAAACATAATTCGTTGACATTTCGGACGCTAACTGGAAAGGGGGCTACGATCAGTTAGGAACAAAACAAGAGAACAAAATTTATTCACTTATCATAAGAAGCTATTAAAACTGCAGTTTTTTTTTTTATTTTATTTTATTTATTTTTTAAACAAACCTAGCTGGTTTTAATCATGCACAATGCGCGCAATAAAATTTACATAAGGTGCTTTTTGCTGATTTATGCAAAAGATATCGTACCATATCAATATGCAAAAGATACGTAATGCGTAGACGACAACGCGAAATGACGTAGTTGCATGCGCAGACATGTCTTTTGGACTTGCGATACCTACTTAAGCTTCGGGTTGCTTGTCTGCAGATCGGTAGTAGGATGGAACGGTACACAAACTCTGAATTGGCTGACATGCTATTTGGCGTATGGCGCTGCTGGTTGTAATGGACGAGCCGCTCAGCGGTTGTACGCCGAACGTTACCCCAACAGGCAAATCCCCTGCCATGCCTTCTTCGCTCGAGTACACCAAAGGTTGTCCGAGACGGGATCTTTCGACGGAGGCAGGCCTGAACGGGAGCGATCAGTGCGCACCCCCGACAACGAAGAGGCTGTGCTTAAACTGGTTGAGGACAACCCAGGCACAAGAGATATCGCCAGGCATGTTGGCATTTCGCAAGCAACTTCGTGGCGCATCTTACTTTCCCGGAATCTGCACCCCTACCACATCCAGCGGGTGCAATTGCTCGGAGAGCAGGATTTTGGCCCTCAAGTGGCATTCTCAAGATGGTACTTGGCGATGAGAGCCAGGGATCCCCGTT
Organism: Latrodectus geometricus; assembly: GCA_026290005.1. Lineage (NCBI taxonomy): Eukaryota > Metazoa > Arthropoda > Arachnida > Araneae > Theridiidae > Latrodectus > Latrodectus geometricus. The sequence continues at coordinate 49,443 of JAPDSC010097291.1, read as the reverse complement.
TTGTAAATAGCATTTTGTTTACGGACGAGTCCACCTTCAGCCGGGAGGGAATTTGGAACGCCCACAACAGTCATGTGTGGTGTGATGAAAATCCACATGAAACCAGAAGCCGAGCATCCCAGGAGCGTTTCTCAGTAAATGTGTGGGTCGGCATTTTGGGGGATTGCCTCATTGGTCCTTATTTGTTACCTCAACGGCTGACAGGTGGAAATTACCTGCTTTTCCTGGATCAAGGGCTGCCGCAGCTTCTGGAGGAGGCGCATGTACCCGAATGTTCGCGTCGCCAGATGTGGTTCCAGCACGATGGAGTTCCGGCCCATTACAGGAACGACGTGCGTCTCCATCTAAACGCAAGGTATGGCCAACGGTGGATCGGGCGTGGGGGTCCAGTTAACTGGCCTGCCCGATCACCAGACTTCACCTGCTTGGATTTCTTCCTTAGGGGTTACCTGAAGGCCCAGGTCTACTATACACCTGTCAGCAGTGCTGAAGAACTTGTGGCACGCATTGTGGCAGCTGCAGGGGAAGTCAGAGATACTCCTGGCATTGTTGGAAATACACACTCCTCAATGCGAAGCCTGCATCATGGCCCAAGGTCGAAATTTCGAGCATCTTCTTTAGTGTTATTTTTTGTGAATAAATTTCCAGTATCATTGATGTTTTTGGTCTAAATTTATTCAGAAGTGTTGAGCAGAAGTAGAAAATGTGTTTTCATTATTACTAACTGATCGTAGCACCCCATTCTCAGTTAGCGTCCAAAATGTCAAAAGCGTCCCCTATCGGTTTTTCTTTTTGTACCGTTCAACTGAGTTTCAGAGAGCCCCAGCAAACAGAATCGTGAAAATGCATGCCATAAGTCAAGAAATCTGTTTATCTCTTAGCCTTCGAGTTTCAACCACCCCGTACTTCGATAATTTATTCCGGCTCTTACGCGTTTTGTAGGGTTCTACTTTTTGGTTTAAAACTTAAGTTAAAGTATAAACTTTGGCGAGCATGTGTTAAATTATCAAAATAACAAACTTAAAGTTGTTGTCTAGCTCTCCAAAGTCTACAGCGCCCCCTATCAATGTTTTAAGATATACGCTTATCAAATTGGTACTGAAGAAAGTCGAAATAAACAGAATCATTTCGCCGCAAAAAGCAAGAAAATCTAACCATTTCCCTAGTTTTTATGACGTTTCGAATTTCGGCACCCAAATTTTCAAAAGCGCCTTACCATCGCGTCAGCGACCCTACTCAAAAATGTTCGTCTAGGAGTGCTCTATCGATCCTCAAAGTTTGTCACCGACGAGCTGAATCACCCTGTGTATATATACATATATATCACTTAAAATCATGGTCATTTCGAAAACCTTTGTAAGTCAGTGTCTGATCAACAAAGTATTGGTTCGTCATCATTGCCTTAGACAACAAAAGAATTTTTCACACTTTACTTGATTTGTTTTTTATGACAATTTAAGATAAAAATATTTTAGGTTTCACACCACAGAATGAAATACATATAGAATTCTTTGCCATTAATAATAAAAGAATTTACAATTTAAATAAATTCCATCTTTTGCAGTCAAAGGCTTGCTTATGTTAATAATTATGATTACCAGTTTTACAGTGATTATAGAAATGTTATGCCATGTAGTTGACAGGGACATGTGCAACTTGCACAACCAATGATTTATTCCAAACAACTCCAAAAAAGAACAAAATTAGCTCATTTCATTCTTAATTGTTAGGAATATATAATTAATTGCAAGAAATCGATTTTTAAATATATCATAAAATCACTATTAACGAATTAAGAATAATGCTAGAGAATTAGGAAATACAAATGGATAAAGAACTAAAATGCAAGTGCAGAAAAATCTATTCTTAAAATCAGAAAGCACAAGATTTATTTTAATATAAAGTATCAGATTCCTCATTCCAAATACATCTTAGAAATTCTTGAACAAATATTAAGTAAAATTTTCAAATAAAAAAAATCTTGCTTCATAACTTAAAACCTTCCCTACCCCTACAATCTGTATTTAAATTACAATGGAAATTATTTTTAATTTTTTTCCTGGCAGAGAGGCTAAAATGACATTAAATAATATAATCTTAAAGCAGGCTTATAAAATTTCATTAAATCTTAATGCAATACAAGTAATGTTTTTTAGAATTTATAAAAAAATTAAAAATTAAATTACTCGGCATAAGTTAAAACTATTTTTTTTTTTTTTTTTTGCATGAGCTAGTCCAGTCAAATCAACTCTTGAACAAAAATTAGTATTGCATGGATGTTTGCAATGAGCTCTGAACCATTGCAAACATCCACGCAATAAATAGGAATCCACCTGAAGCCTGAATATTCAGAATATTTTAAACTTATTCCTCATGAAAACTTTTTTTTATGAAATCTAAATAAGATTTTGTAAATAAAATGTTCTAATATATATATATATATATATAGCAGGTTAAAATCATAAGTACAAACTTAGCACAGAATCAAGAAACTGACACATTTTGCATCATCCATATAATTCTTTATTGCCAAGTAAAATTACCAGTCAATAAAAGAATTTCAAAAGAAAGAACAATGCACATTTAAAACAGAAACTTAACATGAAATAAATACAATGGAAATATGTGGCAGTAAAAGCTGTGTATATTTACTGGTTTTAGGAAAACTCCACATAAATGTAATTAACAATGTTAATAATTATACTAATTGATTAACAGGTATGTAATTAATTAATATTAGAAAAATTGTATTTTATAACACATGTAAGTATTGAAATAATGCAATTAAAAAAGAAACTAAAATGTTCTTATTAAAATAATTAGAAAAAATGTGCTTTTAAATGTAAAATATGTTGCAGTTATATCAATATTTTTGCCATTATATTGAAATACATTCTAAAATAAATTTTGTATCAAGTGTTGCAATACATATAAACAGTATACAAATGAAAGAAATTAAAAGTTATGTAGAATACAATAAATTATTTTTCTTTCCTATAGTATACATAAAATTTGGTTTCCAAAATAGTTCATTTTCAATGACAAATGTGTGTTAATGAGATTCATACAATAGGCATAAATGCATTGATACATTTTCTAAAATTCTAGCAAAAATATTTTCCTCCAAAATCATTTAAATAATGTTCAATGGAAAAGCATCTTAAGCCAAAGGCAAGAGATAATGAAATTATTTTATTCAGTTTTACTTCATTCATAAATTATTCATTACTTCATAAATGAATTAAGATTTTGTAATAATTTTACTACACAGATCTTTAAAATAATAAATTTATAAAATCTAGAGGATCTTTTTATATGAAACTATTTCTTTAACAATGTTTATTTTTACATACTCGGAGAATGAAACAAATGAGATTGTACACGTTGATAATTTGGAATTTCAATCATTCTTACAACTATCATTATGCTAAATAAAAAATACATAAACGGAGAAATTAGTTTATATATAACAAAAGCTGTTTTTCATAACTGAGAAATAAGTGCTTTATTAAACATTCCAAATAAAATAACAAAACTGTTTTTGATAAAAACATAAATTTATTTTGCAATTAAAACAGATTTTGATACCTAAAAAATAGAGATAGGAAAAAAAAATAAGGTGCAATGAAATTTTGGAGTAATAGGACTCTAGTTAAATGAGAAATTTCATAGAAAATCAATATTAACCCTGGTTTTATGGGCCATAATAAAATTACTCTTAATTTGAAAATAAAAATAGAAATTTTGATTGAAATTTTAAAATATGAGTGCAAATTATAAATAAAATATTTAATATTCGATATTATTAAGGTATGATAAGTCAAGTAAAATATTTTGTGCAAAATACAAAATTGAACAACCAAATATAATAAGGTTTTATAAAATTTAATTAATTGTAATAATTTTTTATCTATTATTTTGAGCTCAGAGATATAGTAAACTGAAATTATAGTTTATTAAAAAATTATAGCTGAAATATCTTTAAAAAAACAATAAAGTTTCTAGCAAATATATATATATATATATATATATATATATATATATATATATACACTTAAGATTGGCATAAAATTTAATTCTTTAATTTTTAATAAGGAATTTATTCTAATGATACTAGTAAAACTGTTTTAATAAGCATTTTGAACTTACAGGTATCAGTACTACAAAATAACTAGCAATTAAAAAGGCGTTTTTATGTATTTTTAAAATACTTTAAAAATGAAGATTCAGATTCATAACAAAGTGAATAATATTTTTGCAACTTCTTTACAAAAATAAAAATATTTTGCACACGTTACAAACATGCAATCACAGCTTTTACCAAAATATTTCCAAAATGTGTACAATAAATAAAAGTTATTTGTGATCCAAAAAAGGCAAAATTTTATGCATAATATAAAACAACCCAATAAATGGAGTTTTTTTACAAGAATGTATTTACACATTAAGTTGAAAAGAGATACAATTTAAACATTTTAAATTACCAAAACAAATGAATATAAATCTTAATTTATTTAAATCATAAATAAATACATTTTTAAAATAAATGTAAACTTTTAATAACATAAGCAACATAATGTATATTATCTTAATACATTGAAAAGGAGATATTAAAATATTTGTTTATTAAGAATTTATTATAACTAAATAATTATTTCAGTTCAAACATATGTTTAAAAGAAATATGTCTGAAAGAAGTAATATTATAGAAATACAAGTGATAAATAACATACATAACAAAAGTAAAAAATATAAACACAAGTTTAATGTATCGAAAAGTAATAACATTTTAATGCTTTTTAAAATTGTAAATACTCATTTAACATTCTTTTGAATAGATGCGACAAAATTATATAAACTGATTATTTTTATATAATACAAATTTGTTTCAACAAAACATAGAAAACTTCAACATGATGTAATGAAATCTTTCTCCACAAATCTATCATATTCACACTACTGTTTGCATACTTCTTTGTTTTTATACAAAATACATTAACTGAAGGTGGTAAAATAAAAATCAATAAAAGACTGCTAATTACAATTTTAAAATGCGTTTTATATATAATATGTATGCATTTATGTATATATGTTTATGTTACACAATGGTAAAAATGAAATATTCTACATCATGAAGCAACAGACAATTTAACAAATGATTTTATACAAATATTTGGGTAACTTTTAAGCCCATAGTCTTTTTAAACACAAATTCTTCTAAGGATTAAAAAGAGTAAAATCTTGCACATTGTAAGAAATGTAATGACATCTTACATGCCAATGTACAAATTTGCTTAGGATTAATGTACATACATAATATATGAATAAAATTTCATACACATTGCAGACCACTTGCACCGAAAATGCATAATCTGGCACTTATCTTGTATATACATCGTTGCAAGCTCCATTTAAAACCAAGATTTCTTTACAAGTTCAAAGTATGTTTTTAAATTAAGTGTTTAAAATCGTTCTCCTTAAGAAACTTTAAATGCATCACAGGAAACCTGCATTTCACAAACGAGTTGAGAATTTTCAGGTAAATCTACATATTGATATCATTTACACTAGCATAGATTTCTCTGTGGAATAGGCTTTCTCTCTCATACACAGTTAATATATAAAACTATATTTATTAACATTCAATCAATCATATTAAACATTATACACTTCAATAAATATTCACAAACCAGACAAGATCTTCCAACAAATCCAGTAATTCTTCAACTTTGCATGCAAGAATATTCAAACTTGCAACATTTTATTAGTGACACAACAAATTCAAGACAGACTTGTGATCATTAGGATTTTCACAGGGTTTGTTTTCAAAATTTACAGACATTTAGTTAGTTCTAAGAAGGTTTTTTCAAAATACTAGGCAGAATATTTTTTTCTCCGAAATTATCAATCCGAAAACCATATTCCGTAATGCTGAAAACAAATTGCAGACAACCACATTGGATAAAACTTCCATGATGAAGAAGTGCTGTACCTTCCCAACCAATAGTTGCAGTTTCAATTGGATTATAACCAGAACTATTACACTTGCAAGGTTTGGGGTGCTAAAATAAGTTAAATAAATTAGAAAGAGTTAACAAACAAACAATGACAATACAACAAGCTTAAATTTCTTTTTCTTAATTATTAAAATTAGATTTAGAAAAACAGCAATTTAAGTAATTCAACTTATTATAATTAAGTTCATATTAAATTATTATATTTAGTAGAACTTTAATGTATATAACAAAACACATGAAATATGCCATGTCTAAATTAATTGCTATTTGGAATTTTCACTAAACTTATAAAAAATATTAACAGAAAATTGCATGTCCCAAAAAAGTAGCCAATTTTTTAATATTATAGATATATTTCAATACATCTCAAAAAATGCCATGAATTCACAATTTTTTTTAGAATGTTTTGCAAGATATTCAAAATTTATTAATAGAACAAACTGAGGTTGGTTTACCTACTATTACTTTCATTACTTAATTATTTATTTTTGCACAAGAGATCAAATCTGAATAGAATCTAAAACAAAAAATGGATTCTAAACTGATACATCCATGGAGGCAAAAGGCCTAAAACTAGAAAAAAAACTCTGATAAATGACTAGTAGTCAAATGTATAAAGAGGAAAGATATTGAATAAATTCAATAAAAATTTGTAAAAGGTTAAAATGGATAAAAATTTAAATAGAATTTAAAACCTGAATTCAATTAAATTGCATATAAGAATGCAAATAAATTTCTGTGTGGTTTAAATCCAATTAAATATGGTAAGCTTAAAATTGTGTTGTTAAAAACCTCAAGTGTAGATGATATGATTGAAATTAGGACAGACAATAAAATTATAATGTACTATATATAGTACATTCTATGTCACAAAATTAGAGTAATTTTAGACAAGATACTTATGTGTAAATCAAGTATATCCAATGTGAAAGAGTGTGAGTTTTACATCAACTCTTTGCAGGGGAATAACTGGAAATGGAAAAATGCAAGAATACATTATAATTTCATGTTCAATTGCAAATCCCAATGTAGGTTTAACAGTATTATCTGCCAACAATGCTGATATAACAAGGAATCTGTCATATCAGACATCAATTTTTTTTTTAACTGTTCAGTATATTTAAAATATCTAACATTTCCAAATTGAAGGACTTTGTCATTAAAATGGTCCGATTGTGTGACAACACTCGTACTATCTGTATTGAATTTTTTTTTTTTTTTTCATAATTTTATGAAAGTGCTCCAATATACTTGAATTAAGAATTCTAATGAAAATAATATTTTCTTATAAATTTAAATACTTTAATGTACCCAATTAATCATCTACAAAAAGAAACAATGTTGTTTACTAGCTCTTCCACTGAAAATAACTTGCATACTTTTATTCTCTCATTTCAGATCATTACAAATAAATTTTTAATAATTGTTCATTTATAATCATCTATGAATATTATTGTTTTTCTTTTAAATCAAAATCATTATTGCACTAAATGAAAATAACTGCAAATTTTATCAGTTTTATATCTGAAAAAGTTGCCAGAAATGGTTTTAAAATTAAATCTATTTTAATGCATTAAATACCTTAAAGAATAATAAATTTGACCACTTTTTTATAAAAATCAAGGAAGTATCAGATTAACATAAAAGATTGCATTGAAAATAATTAAAATTGAATTCCAAGCATAAATATTGAAATGAATAAAGAACAATCATTAGATTTTCTGTTTACAGCATTTAATTGATATAATTTAAACAGGAGTTATCTCAACAAATATGAATTTCTACAAATTAAGAAGCAATTTTTATTAACAATATGAAATGACGTTACACTGTTTATGAATAAACAGTTGTAAAGTGAAAAAATACCTGTTTGTCTCGAGGAGTAATTGATGATTTAGTAGGAGAATTCATTGGTGGGGATGGAAGATCATATTTAGATGAAGATCTTGCTAGTTTTCGTACAGCAGATGACAAAGGAGTAGAAAATTTTTGTTTATCAGAGAAATCAGTTGCATAATAGACATTATCCACAATAGTACCATGAGGACTGTAGTTTATCAGCTCATAATATTTAGTAACCTAAAAGACAAAAATAATCTATTTTATAACTATGCAAACCTTCCACTTTGATTGAATTGGCATTTTAAAGTAAACAGATGAGGTAGGCAAAAGCAGAAAATAATAAAACCGTGACTTTAACAAGTATTTTTATTACATACTTGTCATAATCACAGTTTTATTATTTTCTGCTTTTGCTTCCCTCATCTATGAAAATAAAGTAAATAGGATTTTTCTTTTAAAAAATAGATCAAGATTCTCATCTCTTTTAAAGATGTTTACCTGTTAATTTTTTACTAGAAATATATCAATTTATGCAACTTACCTCATCATAAAATATTGAAGCATGCTTCGCAGAAACATAATTACAATAACCATAATTAGGAAAATAGATGTCCATATCAGCTCCTAAAAATAAATAGTTTTCTAGAAAATATATTTTATAATATATTTAATATCCATCATACATCTTCATAAAAATAACATATCCTAATAAGGATTCCTTGTATCACCACATAGAAAACTATTTTCAACAATTATAAATAATGAAAAAAAATAAGGTTTTTAAAGGCAAAAAATAGCTTTGCCTAAAAAATTAAATAAAAGACCCCCCCCCTCAATTTTCGAACTTTTTTTATTGCAAAACAAATAAAGAGCAATTATAAATATTTACATTAAGAATTCATAACATCTTTGCTACAAATAAAGTGATTTTCTATTGTTAAAGAATCTAAGATTTAAATGACTATTATATATAAAAAAATTCTTTTTATAAAATATAAAATATTTAAAAAAAATATCAATTAAAATTTTACACACAACTGACATTACAATAGTATCGTACTCTTTAAATGTCATTGCAAAAAATTAAATAGTTAAGTAAAATATGTTTTCTCAACTATAATTCAATCAATTTGCTTAATATATTTTATGAATTGATACTTCTAAACCAGAGTGAAGCTTTATATTCTTTAGTACATTTTCATCAACTTAGTTTTGAAATATTAAGATAGTTTAAAAAAATTGAAGCTATAAAATAATTATAAATAAGAAATTCAATAAAGTTTTATTGCCATACACATGTATTCAAACATTCATCGGAACTGAGCATACATAACATGTTATGATATTGCATGGTAAACTATGCAAAGTTTTCACTTACTTTATGCATAAATAAATATGTTATTTAATATTAAATGTTAATTTTGTATTGAAATAGTATATTTCCATCAACTTAAATTTTTACATAACTTAACCTTATAATAATTTAAATTTAGATCATTTTTGACTTTACAATGTAATTGTGACATAATTATAATAGATATGACTAACACTAAGTAACAGCATGAAATAAGACTACATTATTTTAGTTTTTTGAACTAAATCATTTGGTAATGAAGTTACTTGAAAAATTATAACATATGAATTTTTAAAATCGAAATTCATGTTTTTTCATTACCAAAATTTAAAACTAGTTTAACTTTATTTGCATTATAAGAGAGCTCATTTTCTCTACAGAGTATAATTTTGGACCATTTTTGTTTATTCTTCTGCATTCTTTTCCATTGTTCTGGTTTAAAACATTAAAAAATGAAACTATTCAAATTATTATGTAATAGTCAGATATATCCATAGGGAATTTTAATTTTGACTTATTTGCTTTGTTATAGGATATTAAATAGTAGTATTTTTCCTTGATGATTTGATTTGTTTGATTATTTAACAAGTTAAATGTCAAATCAAATCATCAAGGATCAAATTTTTAAAAAAGTAAAAAACAACCAATGATCCACCTCATAGGTGGTGCAAAGGAAGTTTTGTATATTTTGAAATGGTCACAACCATTTGATTCAGTATGGACATAAAATAGCTTAATGTTGAGGACATATGTAAGGTATTGTGAACTTCCTCAAAAAGACAAGCTGTAAGATAATGGTTTGCACAATACTATCTAGACCAGGGGTCGCCAAACTTTATTGATCATTGCCCCCTACATAATTTTTCGAAATCTCCATAGACCCCCACAAAAGTAATATTCAGGTAATTAAAATAAAACTATATATTATTCTAAATATTTAATAAATCAGAAACAGTAAGTAAAGTAGCTACAGAATTTTTACTTCTTAATGAGATGAGTATGCCTGGTGTTTCTTGGCAAGGTTTGCCTAATTGGTTGATGGGTTCGCCAGCAAGAGACGGATAAGCCTCAATCGCTCTTCTGGCTACATACTATGAGTCGTGCAAATTACAAACTGGTCACAAGGTCAAGTTGTGATGTCACGGTATACATACGAAAACCCACAAGGAAAAAAGGGGCAGATTGTTTTCTGATTTATTATTTTATTTTCTATTAAGAACACAATATTAAGTCAATTATAAAAATATTTTTAATTTTTACGTACTCAGTTAGATATGTGTGAATTGCGTATTAAGAAATGTTTTTCCTTCGAGTCCCACTAGCCCCCATTCAACACCTTGGGTCAGATAGACCCCTACTGTTGTTAAATAGACCACTAGGCGTCTATATAGACCACTTTAGCGACCCCTGATCTAGACAATGGCTTTCTTATTTCGCAGCATTTTAACTTACAACAATAAAAAGAAATTTAAATGATTATTTGAAATGAAATTAATTGTTGGAAGTGATCTAAAATAAAAAAATAATAAATTATCAATAATTGAAACACAAGTAAAAAATTTTGGTCTTATAATATATATATATATATATATATATATATATATATATAATGATATTAATATATGATATAATGATAAACCATAATTTTTTCCTAATAATGCATGATAAAGTCACAAGCCACTCTTAATCTGAAACATTCATTAAGCAAAGTATTGATATCGCTGAATTCAATATGAAATAGAATAGTATCTTATATTTCATAAAATCTACATAATATTATTTATAATCATTTTTTCAAAATTATTTAGACATTGATTTTGTCAAATATGAGACACAGCATTTTTGTTAAATTAATTTCTAGTATTATTCTATTACAGTGATACTTCTCAAAATACAAATTTCATGAGATTTTTGGGATCTTCCTTGTTTTGCTAGATATTTACTGTTCTTTACTACAAATGACTTCAACTACAAATGCTTCAGTGATTAGTGAATACTATCCTTTTTTACAAGTTTATCTATGTTGTTGTCATCTGTCATTAGTCCTATAATTTTGACTTGATGCAAAATTTTACTAATTACAGGTTTCTTAAGCATCTTCAAAAACCATAAAATGGTATTCAACAACAATCCAAAGTTTCTTCTATGCAGAAATAAACATTCTCTTGATAACCCCCCTTTAATGGATTTTGAGATGTGCAATAATGTGTAAATGATCATTTTTGGAAAAAATATATTATTATATGTATTAAAATATGTTATATCAATGGAAAAAATATGTTATTTTGTGGTGGTGTGGTAAATGTGTTACATACATTTAAATAAATATGCATTATTTAGTATACATTTACTTTGTTCCATTAAATTAATTTTAACACAGAAATTTAATTTTTAATAAAGTAAAAAGTTAGTCAATATTCAAAGGAATATTCAAAATTTGGGTTCATACCTGCTGTCCACAATGAGCAGTTTCCTTTTTACCTTTTACACCAGAAATGCTTGACCAACAAATCAATGAAAAAAAAAAAAAAAAAGTTGTCTTTGGGTGCATTTGAAGGCAAATGCTCATATTAATTTAGATTTGAATTACTTGCAAACTTTAAAGAAAAATTTTGAAAAGAAGACAACATTAAAGTCTATTTACTGCTCACACTTCAACTTATAATCATGTTCTTGAGGATAGTAATCAAATTTTATTATTCATTGCTAGATCTGGAAAAATCATACTAGAGGAGAGAATTTAATAAAACCATCAACATCAGCATTTCTTAAAACAGTTCTTGAAAAAGATGTATAAGCAATGGCACTCAGTAACAATACTTTTAGCAGAGACTAGACAAAATGAGTGAAGTTATTGAAAAACAACTTGTTAAGAAGATGAAAACAAGAAAATTCTCAAAGCAAATGTACGAATCAACTTTGATAGACACTGAGGCAGTATTGATAAATTACAAAATTACATAAAATATATTGATAAAGGGAATTCAGCTAAAGAAATGTTGCTCTGTAAAAGACCATTACCTCCAAAGATATATATAATTAACTAAAAAAAACTACTTAGATGTTATTTTATATACCAATGAAACAAAAAACATTTTGTGTTCCTAATATGATATGCAAGAAAAATGGCTGCTAAAAATTGATGAAAGATGAGAATCCAGAAATGATTCTTGTGCATATTCATAGGGAAAACTTGGTAGCTAAAAAAATCTCGTCTGTTCTAAATGAAGTACAGTATTCAGTAATAAAGTGCTATCAAAGCCAATTCCAAATGTGAGACTCTAAGATATTTTGTGAAGAACAAAATGCAGACCACGTAAGACTTTTACTTTACACTGAAGTAAGATGGCTCTCTAAAGGGAACCGTTTGAAAAGATTTATGGAACTATTTAATACTCTAAGTGATTTTTTAAGAGACAAACCTGAAATGAAGTATTTGTTAAAAGTCAATGGTAAAGCATTAGTGAGTTATTTAGCTGATATCTTTGACAAACTTAATATATTAAATAAGTAACCTCAACAAATAAAATTCTTGTTGATGCAAAAGCAAAGTAATTTGGTTTCATTACTCATATTGAGTTTTGTCAGAAAAATATTAACACAAACTTTGAACAGTTTCATTGGCTCCAAAATGTAAAGTAATTGATACTGCTTTACATGTTATTATCCATCATCTGAAAATTCTATCGGCTGATTTGAAAGAAATATTTAAAACAAACTGATTTTCTAACTTGGATAATGCAGCCAATATTAGTGGGTTTGTCTGATATAACAAATATATAAAAATGCAGAATGATGAGTCATTTAAAACTTTAATATAAAAGTAGCAATGGCATGGCTTTGTGAGGAAACAGAAATCAAATATCCAAATTCAACCAGGTTTGCAAGAAAATTTTTACTGTTTCCATCTTTATATTTAGCTCAATGTGGACTCAGTGCTGTAAATGATTCACTGGTTAAAAAAAAAGATTTTCTGGATATAACACAACAGAGAGGGAGACTGAGACTGAAGTTAACCAAATTGGATCCTAACATAAAATCTCAGCGCAACAAGCATTAAGAACAAGAATCTCATTAAATTAAAATATTAAATTATTGTGGAAAAATCTTTATTAAAATTTCAAATTTGAATTCTAGTTTTTCATTATTGTTTTGAAAATTTACTTACTGTGTTTTTTTAATAATTTCCTAAAGATTTCTTCCTAAAATCTATTATTTAAATGAACAATTAAGTTTATTTAAGATTAAAAATCATGTATATATTACATAGGGGGCATAAGAATTTTAGAAAACTTAAATGGGGCACAAAAAAGTTTAAAAATACTGCACTGAACTATAAAATTAAAAAAAAAAATTCCTATAAAAGAATAATGTCCACTTAAAATTACAGTTTAAAAGTGTATAATTAGGTAAATGAAGTATAAAATAGAAAAAATATTTCTATCAATGCAATATTTTAATCACACACATATTTTCCCTTTATTTTTAATACCTTTCATGAAAAAACACTAGATCTTGATATTACACATATTTAACTAAAATTAGGCATGAATTTCTGTCTTATTTACATATTATTACTTAATTTATTCAAAACAGCTCTTCTCACAACTTTAACTGTTTTTAATTCTTAATACAGCAAAAAATTAAATTGATTTCCTTTTAAATAGTTATAAATGTCCACTATATATATATATATATATATATATTAATATATATATATATATATATATATATATATATATATATAGTGAATTCCTGAAGGGTTGAATATTTGTTAAATAAAACTAAAAATATGTTTAAATTAAAAATTACAATAATTATCTTAACTTACCAAGCCCTAAAGTCAATGAACGATATGACATTGATACAGGGAAGCCTTTTTTGTCAATTGGACAAAGAACAGCTCTTCCTCTAACTTCATCTGAAAAGAGAATTAAATATTATTTTTAATTATGACCACAAATATCATATTTATGTTAACTACAAAAGGAGGGGAAAAAAATAAAAAAAACATTTTAATCAAAATGACAAACGACTGACAAAAATTATGAATATGTTTCATTAAATATATGACGAAGTCGAAAATGTTTTTTTGGTTTAAAAATATTCTGAGGATAATTATTTTACTGTGAGAATATAGTTTACAAACTTTATTATATACCGTATGAAACTGGATATTTTTATCGTATCATATAGTTCTAAAAAATCTTAACCTTATGATAAACTTTATAAAAGATAATAACAAAGTGTGATTAAAATTTTACAATATTTTAAGAGCAAATATTGATAGAAGGAAATCACAAACCAACATCCATCATGTTAAAGAATATATTTATTTTAATTATAATATTTTGTTTACACACGTAAAATATACTTTTATTGTAAAATTGTATTTCTGACGATCTATTTCAGAAAAAAGCGTAATGCCTGAACATGACAATTCAAAAGTGAATTCCATTACGATTTTAAAACCTAGAACAAAAAATGTATATAGATATGCAAAAAAAAAAAAAAAAAAAAAAAAATACTCTTACCGTTCTTTTTTAAGCAGTAAGCATCTGCAGCAAGTAGAATTTTGATATATGCTTAAGTTCATGAAATAGTATCTTTAAACATTAATCGATATGTGAGACATTAATCGATATGATCAATATGTGTATTTTTTTCATCAATTATCTTGTTTTTTAAAAATTATTCTCTGAGATCTTAATTATTTGTTTAATATTTTTATGTTATGAGTAATAAAAAAGGAAGTTAAAATAAAAGCTACACTTTTAGCTGAAAGGAGCAACCAGATATTTTTAATTAATTCTAAAGTAATATATTTACAGCTTAATCATATGAGAACAATTTTTTTTTTTTTTTTTAAATTTCAAAAGCATTACACATAGTATGCTTCATTATTAACTTAGAAGTCATAACAAGACTAGCATTTCATTTTTTACAGATTTTAGTCTATTTGTTAAAGTAATGCTCATACAAGATTATAACTATGATTAAATGGTGATAAGATGTTGTTAATGCTGTTTTTGTGTTAATAATAGTTAAAAAGCTATCCTTTTTCTGAAGCTTCTTTTGCCAAAAACATGAAACGCAACAAATTAGAGATTTATGTTTATATTTTATTTCCATCAACGATAAGAGATTTTAATTAAAGAATATAAATATTAGAAAAAAGATAACTTTTTGAGTAAAATATATGCACATAATATTGAAGAAAACTTTACATAATATTGATATTGACACTAATATAATGCACATAGTATTAAAGAAATAATTTTGCAGTTGTTAAAGTTTGTTAATAAATTTATATTTTTACAGCAATGTTGTTAATTTATTAAATTTTTGTCCCAAGATAATATGAATAAAACAGTCTCAAATGAGTTATCACAATCCAAAAACAAAATCTAGTCATCAAATACAAATAAACAGAATGCAAGTTAGATTAACGAAAGTATTAAATAGATAAAACGCATTACATAATTTTTTAAATTCCATTATTACATTTATGCAAGGTTATTTTAAACATAAGCAGCACAATAATTTCACATATTTAATTAAATTCAAAGATTCAATTACTATTACTCAATAAATAATTTTGTTTCATTAGAAATATTTTATTATAAAGTTATTTATTGAGCAATGTCCTAGTTATATATACTTATAAAATATGTAAATTATAATCTTATAAAATACGAAAATCCAAATATTTTAAAATTTTGAACAATAATTTTTTCTATTTAACCATTTACTTTCTTACTATAGCCAAAAAGAAATTATATAATTGAGATCATATTTAATAAATGACTTGTATAGTGGATACAAATAGGTAAAAAATTTAAAAATTTCAATGAATAGTTTATAAATGGAAACATTAATAAAAATGAAATATGTTCAACTGAATGTTTTTAAATGATTTATTGAGTAACTATTGAGTGAATGACTTAGTATAAAACAATCCAGAATATTGATGACTGTACTAATAACAAATGAATCAATCTCATTAACCTAAATTAAAATTTTCATAATAAAATGAAGTTTTCGTATTCTATTTTTTTAAACTTAAAAGATACTAATTCATATTAGCAAAAGATAACTTTTACTACGTTAGAGAAAAATTTCAATGTATATTTCTTTGCTGTGAAAATGAAGGTAATTTTAAAATCTATTCCAAAACTAAAAGAATTTAAAAGTATGATAGTAGTTTGTATTACGCTTTTCATCCAATCTCCTCCCTATTTTTATTATTCTAGTTACAATGATTCACAAAATTAATAATCACAAAATGAAGTATTTATAAATACATAAATTATGCATTAATACACTAGTTTAACCATAATTGTTAATATATTCAGATAAAAATCATACAGTTTTTCCAAAAACTGATAAAAACAATTAATATTTCTAACTTACTTTCGCCATTACTTTCACCAGAAAATTTGTCATCATTTGATTTGTATTTTTTTTTAGGAAATAGTTGTTCTAGCCTCTGATAAGCTAGCAGATGGATAAGTTTTTCATCAATTTTATTCATCTCAAATTCTATAAGAAAAACATTAATATCATAAATATTAATAAAATATTAATAAAATATATGTCAAATTAAATGTTAATTGATTATTAGATACAGTGACCAAATTATATTCATACAAACAATAACATTTCTTTTCTTCTTTGTGAAATGTTATCTTCAGTACTTATTTTCAGAAATTTTTAAATTAAAAGTATGAAGGATCAAAATGGGAGGATAAAAATTCTCTTAAAATTAAATAGAATATAGACTCACATGAATAAAAATCTGAAATAGTATTTTTAACAATTATTTTTAAAAAAAAATTTTTTTTCAAACTGAAGAGCACAAAATTTCAGACAGGCAACAGTTTTTTTAAATATCATTTTAAAGGAACTTGAGTTTTGTAAATATTTAAATATACATTCCATTAAAACAAATTTATGAACTTTTATATTTTGTAATTATGATAAAAATATGAATTGAAACTAAAATGACTCCATATATGGCTACATATTGTATTTTCCTATTAAATAAACAGGGAAAATATTTTGGATCAAGTAATAGAAATATGAAATAAAACATTTTATATATATAATTGGTATAAAATGTTTTATTTCTCACAAAAAAATATGTTTATTATTCTTTAAAGAAAAGATAGATGAAAAAAAAATGCAATGAAAACATTATTTCATTAGGATAATATTTAAATGTAATTGATACACACAAACACGCACACACACATATACACTACTGGCCATTAAAATTGCTACACCAGGAAGAAATGCAGAAAACAAAATGATATTTATTGGACAAATATATTATACTAGAAATAACAAGTGATTAAATTTTCAAAAAATTTGGCTGGATAGATCCTGAGAAATCAGTATCCAGAACAACCACCTCTGGCAGTAGTAACAGCAGTTATACGCCTGGGCATTGAGTCAAACAGAGATTGTATTGTATTTACAGGTACAGATGCCCATGCAGCTTCAACACGACGCCACAGTTCATCAACCGTAGTGACTGGCGTTTGGTGACGAGCCAGTCGCTCGGCAACAATTGATCAAACATTTTCTATTGGTGAAAGATCTGGAGAACGTGCTGGCCAGGGCAACAGCTGAACATGTTCCGTATCAAGGAAGGTCCACACAATACCGGCAACATGCAGTCGGGCATTATCCTGCTGAAACGTAGGGTTTCGCAGGGCTCGAATAAAGGGCAGAGCCACGGGTCGTAACACACCAGAAATATAACGTGCACTGTTCAAAGCACCGTCAATGTGAACAAGAGGTGACCGAGACGTGTATCCAATGGCACCCCATACCATCATGCCAGGTGATGGGCCAGTATGACGATGACGAACGCACGCTGCCAATGTGCGTTCACCATGATGCCGCCAAACACGGATGCGACCATCATGATGCTGTACACAGAACCTGGATTCATCTGAAAAGATGACGTCTCGCCATTCGTACGCCCAGGTTCGTCGTTGATCACACCATTGAAGGCACTCTTGTCTATGACGCAGCGTCAAGGGAAGCCGCAGCCATGGTCTCTGAGCTGAGAGTCCATGCTGATGCAAATGTCGAACTGTTCGTGCAGACACTTGTTGTCTTCCAAACGACCCCGTTTCTTGACTCACGGCTCGTGACGTGGTTGCACGATCCATTACGGCCATGCGGATAATATGCCTGTCTTCTCGGCTGAAGACTAGTGATAGGTGGCCGTTGAGATCCCGCATGGCGTTCCGTATTACCGCCCTGAATCCATCGATTCCATATTCTGCTAACAGTCTTGGATCTTGGATCTCGACCGACACGAGTAGCAATACTGCGATAAGATAAACCACAATCCCGGTATGCTACAATTTGACCTTTATCAAAGTCAGAAACATGCTGGTACGCATTTCTCCTTCTTACACGATGCATCACAACAATTTTTCACCAGGCAACATTGTTCAAATGCAAATTGTGTATGAGGAACCAGCTGAACAATTTCCTCATTTAAACACAATGTAGGTGTTGCTACTGGCACCTGCTTTGTCTGAATGCGCTGAAAAGCTAATCATTTGCATATCCCAGCACCTTCTTCCTTTCGTATAAATTTCAAGTCTGTAGCATATCGCCTTCTTGGTGTAGCAAAAGTCAGTCTTATTATTTTTTCTTAGTAAAATTAAGCTTAAATGTACTTTTTTTTCTTTTTTGATTATGAATTGTTAATCACATGAATAATTATAAAATAAAATAATGACAGTGAACTTTTAGCAATATGATTATGAACTAATAAAAAAATTCACTTTTATCAAATACTCTTATAATAAAAATAAATTTTCAATATAACTTTAATTTTATATGAGATGTTCAGAGTATTTAAATCCTTTAATACTAAATATTGAAAATATTGTTTTAATAATAAGTACTAATGCTTGATTTAGTGTTACCGTACCCTAATATTTCAGTATCTCAAAGTATTACACATCTGCAGTTTTTAGTATTAAATATAACCTTTATGTAATGAGAAAAAGATATTTCTTAGATTTTCCATTCACACATTGCATCTAAATTCATTTATGTAATTGCATTCATCAAGCTAAGCTCTTTTCTCATGAAGATGTATACAAGAGCAATCAAACAACCTGGTTAATTACTATCTCCGTGTCCAAAATGAAAAATGAAAGCATAAAATATTAACTAGAAGGCCAGAGAACTAACAGTACAGCAGCAAGTTCTTTTGAATCTTAGTTTTCCAATTATGATTGATTCTTCTCTCCCATAGACAGAACTCAATTCTCTTCCTAAAGTCTTCTGACTTGGTTATTTATATGTATATTTAAAAATATCTCCCTAACAAATTTTTTAAGAATTAATAAATAAAATATGATTTATAAAGAACACAAACGCACAGAACATTTATATAATAGTCTAAGGAAATTTTGTAAATGATTTGTGGTAGTAATTGTGGCATATTATATAGTAAATACTTTTAAAAATATTCTTAAGAGAGGTATTACCAACTGTTTATTTCAACAATTATCTCAATTGTAATGTAAAGCAAATACATATGCCTTTAATTTTATCATGAAATCTACATTAACTGAAATTTCAAAACTACAATTTTTAATTCCAATTAGACACACAATTATCTATGCTCTTTCTTAAATATTTAATTCTTTTTTGATAGAATTATACATATACTGCTAAAAGTTTTCCTTTCACAATCAACAGAATTAATTTAAATGGCGCCTTTTCAAAATAATATCAAGGTCACAAAAATATGAAAATCTTTTAAACTTGAAATACATCCAAAGTTTTGAATGACACATTTTAATAATTTTACTTATCTTTTCAGTATATTAGAAGTTTGAAGCTGAGAACCAAAAAAGTTAAAATCATTATCAAAATTTAAACACTATAGTTTTCCTTTGCAAGGAATTAATTTAATTAAACAACTTTGAACTTTGAAAAAAATATATAAATATCAATTTAAGAAAATTCTTTTTAGTGTCCACTCAGAAAATAAACTTTAAATAATATTACTTAAATTTATTTTAAATGTCTGATATTGCATAATAATAAAATAACAAGCTCACCATCGGAATTTGACATACTTGCTTGAAGATTGTTATACAATTTCATTAGAGCATGTGAATTCAATTCACAATTATTGGTATGACTTTTATCTAAAAAGAAAAAGAATTTTTTAGCTTATATTTTCCCATACGAAATATGCATATATTTTCCCAGTCTTTAGCTTATATACTAATCAAATAGGAATTAGTGGGAAAATATATCTAATGATAATTTTTATCCTTAGAAGTATATAAATATACTTCTAACTGATAAAAATTTGTAATTACATAAATTATAATAAATTATGAATCTAAAAAATGCATGTTTTAAATTTCAATCTATTTTTTGGAAAAATCATAAATAGTCAAACTATACATATTAAGAGATGCCCTCACTATAGACTTAATCATAATTCACCAGACACTAAGAATAAACAAATCTCGTGTTGCTTGAATTTTCAAACAAATTAGTTACTTTCGGCTCCCAAAAGCTCAATTGACTGGGCCATCAGATAAAATGTGGACTCAAAACCACTACAAAAATCATGAGGCTCAAGAGAATAACCAGTTCAAGAATTCTTGAACAATGCCAGACCACTAATAATTCAAGTGGGTGAATTTCATACCTTAGATATTGAACAGGCCAAACTCTATTTTTAAATTATTGTTCATTATCAAATCTTACATTTCTGGACTTTTATTTTGGAAACAATTGTAAAATATCTACTATATTTAACTTTAACAAAATTTTTAGATTAATTTATCTTTACTCTTGAAATTTTTAAAAACAGAAATCAACCCCTAGGATGGAAAGCTGGCTCTCATGACTTAAATCCTCATGACTTTTTAAGCACATTAATACTTAAAAAAAAAAAAAAAAACGTTCATTGCAAAAATTACTTTTAAAAAATGGGAGTTGTTTATCCAAAAAGAAGCAAAATTGTACACAACAACAAGAATATTAAAGATAACATGAAAACATCTTTACTACTTTTCCTTAAAAATAATTTTTACCAAGCTAAGTTGTAAATATAGTAAATGTATCAATTTAAAATTTACTTAATTATAGTATAATCAGCCTTACATAAATACAGAGTAATTGGATTAAAAGCAAATGAATAACTTATTTAAGAATTTTAATTTATATAATTTATAACTTCTATAATTTAATTATAAATTGTTAAAGATATAAATGAATATTATATTTTAGTAATTATACTTAATATACAGAAAATTCATTAAATTCAAGCATGTATATTTTGATTGCACATATATGTATAATTCCTGCATGTACATTAAGAAATGACAAATGCCTAAACAATTTTTTTTCTAAACAATGTCAAGAGTAGCTAAAAAATTGTTAAGTCTTACACAGACCATTAATCATTTAACAGGGAGAATTTCAGCCTGTAGATGTCAAATTACCCAAACAATGATATTAATACTTTTTAATTCAACATTTCATGAAATTATTAAAATATTTTTAATACATTCTACCAAAAAAATTTAATACTATCATGATAATACACAGGAGTAACTATTTAATGGGAGTACAACAATTTAAAGGAAAAGACTAAACTATTTGAAAGGATTTTCCATTCACAAGGAATTAAAACAAGCATCTCAACAAGAAGGCAACAAAGATACATTGAATAAGTCACAAAATACTGAATCACAATTATTTTAATAATTGTGATTCAGAAATTAGATTTGAATATTTTAATACATTAAAATTCATATCGATATATTAAAATTCATATTTTATAAATATAAAAATTAAATTTAAAAAATAGAACTCTATGAAATATTAAGAAACAAAATTAACTTTATACATTAGAAACATAAAATCCATTATACAAAAACTTTAAAACATTACTTTAATCAGTATTCTTACAGATTCATACAATTTATACATTCAACAATTTTCATAACAATGTTGCCATTTGTTTTAAGGAAATGGAACATAAAGTATGCAGCAATTTTTTCTTTATTTTAAAAATTTATATTGAAATTACACAAGTCAAACTATTGGAAAAATTTTTACAGCAGAACTGAAATAGTTTAAAAGTAAGATTGGTTAAGTTTGAAATTACTATTTATTACATACTATTCATTCAACATATTATTACAACATTACAAATATTCATAATATAAAAGAAAAAGTTCAAAATTTTAGTTTAGCAACTATATAACATCAAATATTTGCTAAAATATCATTCTTGGCACTTTTATATAATACATTCAGTAAAATACATTGGATAAAGTAATAAGAATTTTCCTTCATTTTAAATATGCTTCACACTATTTCCGATTGGATTTCGTAATTTTAGTTACCAGAATATAAGTTTTTCCCCCCCTTTTTTACCTCTGGTGACTATAAAGTCAAAAAATTTAAACAATTTGATTGTAATATACAGATACTAATTAGTTAATTTTTTTTTTACATTCATTAACAGCATATTTTTAAATTTTATACAAAAGACCAAGTAACAACAAAATGTTAATGTTATAAACACAATAAAAAATTCAAATCTTTTATTGTTGTTTAGCTAAAATTATAACATATGCACATATCACTTTAAAAATGGTATTACAAAATATTTTTACTTTTTAATTATTATACTTTTCTTGCATTTGTTATTTGTTATGAATTTTTTATTTTTACAATATTATTCAATTAAAACATTCTATTCAAATATTATCCGAATTGAAACCATTTTTTTTTCTAGAGTAAGAGAATTTTATTTAATTTAGTTGGATTTACTCTAATGGAGGAAAAAAAATGTTTAAATCATAAAAAATCAATATCTTGCTAAACAATCAAAAAAAGGGTTTGCTCTCTATAGTCAATTTAATACTAAGTTCCCTTCATCCCAATATTGCCATTGACAATAATAAGAAAGTCTAGTTTTAAAACCAAACAAAGCATAGAGTAGACATTGTAGACAACTGTATACTATAAAATAATGAAACACATCATAGACCTATCCCTGTCTTACATAGTGCTTTAGATATGCCTGCTCTGAACTGTTGGACATTTTATATAAATTAACAACAGGAAAGGAGGAAAATTAGTTGAAGAAATTTTATTCTACAATTAATGGGAAGAGCTGCGAGAATCAGTTTATGGAAAATGTGGATCTCCTGAAATTTGATGTACTGATTTGATTTGAGAAAATATAAAGTGTAAAATTTGAAATGAAAATTAGCATAAGATTTATTTTCTATAAATTTCTTCATTTTAGTTCTAAATTACTTAACATTCATCTTAGTCAAGAGACCAAGAAACATTAAGGTGACATACAAATGATTTCTTTCATCTCTCTACTTTCTATAAGGCAATTTCTGTCTGTTTAGCGTTATATGAACTTTGTAATAACAAATTTAACAAAATGTTAAATATTGTAAAAAATAATACTGGAAGCATGATAATTTCTTATATAACAGTCAAGAACAAAATTTAAAAATTATTTTCTTAACTCATACATATATGATAAATAATCAAAATTGCATGAATAATATATAAACACATGACAATCAACTTACCTTGGCAAGGTGATTTCAATGAGTATTCCCTAAGGTTGGAAGAATTTGTACTGCTGAAAGGCATGTTAGAAATGCAAGAATTTTTCGACTGCAAACCACTGATGGAAGTTGAGCACTGATTTGATAAACATGAATTTTTAGTGGAAGAATTGTTTTTCCGGATTGATGATGTGACACTATTAGGCTTACAAGCAACACAGTATTTAGATGATGAAAGAGAATGAGGTGAAGATAAGCATGATGAACCAGATATATGACACTCACATTTAAGTTTAGTTTCAGAACTTTGGCATTCTGCTTCTCCATTTGTAGATGCAGAATCAATAAGAGGTCCATTCATCATCTTATTCAGGTGAGATAGATTATTTAGAATTGGTTTGGTTTCTGTTGTTAGTGAAGGCTCACACTCCATGTCAGAAAGAGAAGCGTTGCTTGCTTTTCTATCTAAATTTGCAGCATATGACTGCAGTGACACAATATCAGTTTGAAAATTCACAAGAAATCCCAGATACTAAAAGGAAGTTATGAATATTAAATTCCCATTGATGATAAATGACAAAGCAAATAAATGATAGGGACCTATGAATGGTTAAATTACATTCAACAGTTTTCCCTATTGCTTTTTAAAATTCATAAAATACAAACAATGTAATAAAAAATATGAATAGTAGTAAAATTATAGGTATATCTTTCAACAATAGAGATAAAAGCAATTTCTAAGACAAAATACAGATAGGATTCAAAATTTTTCAAATATGAAATAGCAATAAATAAAACTTTTAAGAGGAAATTTATGAGCTTTAAATATGTTATTTACTTAATGGTTATTTTATACAATTAATATATAACTTTTAACAATTAACAGATTATTATAAAAATATTAAGCATTCCTAAAATAAGAAAATTTTGTAAATCAATAGCAATCATTTTAAGAAAAGTTTATTAATTATTTTTAGGAAAATATAAAAATGACACTGAATAAAATTATACATTTTGTTTTTGGAACAATCCAAAATGTGTAAAATAACATATTGAGCAAGTTATTTATGAACAGAAACTTGAATTTACAATTATTAAAAGTACTGAAATCAGATTTATTCAAGGAGATATCTTTTACAATAATAAACTTGTGGATGATAATCATTAAAGTATGCGGGTAAAAACATTATGAGCATTTATTTTATAAAACATTGTTTATTGTTTCTGAAAAATAAATCAAATTTAAAATAATAATATTATTATTATTGAAATTGTAATAAATGTTGTAACACATTACACAATTAAAAGTTTTTAATGGTACAGGGAAAATTTGCACGTTTGCAGAGCACAAAAATGTATGCCACTGAACACTGCCTTATAATAAATCATAAAATAACTAAATAATAAATCATAAAAAAAACTTACCAAGAAAAATAATTACCAAGAAAAATTTACATAAATTCAGTAAGGAAAAAGCACAAACTTTAATCAATTTTTAACAAAATAATTACACTTACTAAGCACTACCATTGCCGCCCAACCTGTCTAGTGGTTAGCGTACCCGACCACAGATGGGTGGGACCTGGGTTCGAATCCTGGCTCGGGCATGGATGTACCTTCTCTCTCACTCTCTCTCTTTCTTGTCTTTCCTCTCTCTCTCTCTTTCTTTGTGTGTGTGATTGGTTGCCTGCCCTATAAACGGGTACCTATGGCATGCATGTACTGAGGAAGTCGGACTCCACACCAAGTATGGTTCAGTTGGAAAAGTGGAGCAGCGCACCCCATAGTGCCAGCCTGGCTGGCACACGACAACAACAAGCACTACCATTACAATTATATGGTAAGAATTTTTTTAAGCAATTTTAGATAATAACCAAAAATTAAGTATTGTAAATATTACTTTTTTGTGTCTTTGAAACATTTTCCAGGAGGAAATAGACACTCTGCTAACACAAATTAATATTATCTTTTTTTATTATTATTCACAGTGTCTTTCAATTATAAACCAGATGAACTAAGCAACCATTGGCATGTAATATTCTTACAATTTGTACATATTATTAATACATATTTTCAATCCAAAAATTTATTGAAAATACAAATGAAGATGATTCAAAGAACAACAGATTCCTAAATATTGCCAGCACAAGTTATCAACAATGAAAACTGGAAACTAATGGTAACTTTTTAATAGTGTGAACTGTTTTGTAATATAAACTGGATTCTTTGGACAAACTGAGCCAATCACTGACTGGAAATAGTTGCATTCAGATACTCAGAAAATATTTGCTATCATTCAAGGATTCCACATAATGGTGGAGTTCCCCAAGATGACATTGCATCATGTCATTAGGCTAATCATTCCTAAGTGATTTGATGAACATTTAAGAGAGATCTAATAAATAATTTCACCTCTTAAGTCACCAGACATAAACATCCACAACTATTTATGGGATAAGACTGAATGGTTAGTTCGTACGCTAAATCCTGCACTCACAATTGAATAACATCAAATTTAACTGGCTATTATTAAGTTGTCATCACATGTCACGTTAAAGAAATTTATTTAGTAGGTTTTCAATGATATGTTATCAATACCACATCAAGTTATTAATCAAATGAAAAATATTTTACCACTTTTGGAATTTAAATGTATTTTTTTAATATTTTTTATGGCAGGACTTTTTGCATTTGCTTACATAATAGCTAAGTTCATTTACTATAAAGTGAAATCTTTGTAAATTTGTGTTTCATTTCTTTCCTCATATTCTGGAATTCTTTTCAAGTTTTGCAATCTTGAGATTTTGAATTTTAGCTAAGTTATATAATAGCTAAGTTCATTTACTATAAAATGAAATATTTGTAAATTTGTGTTTCATTTCTTTTCTCATATTCTGGAATTCTTTTCAAGTTTTTCAATCTTGAGATTTTGAATTTTTCACAATTAAAAAAACTAAAATGAATGATAAAATCATTATAAATCTAAGAAATAAACAAAATAACAATGATGATAAAAATTTTTAATAAATATCAATTACATATTTAAAAAAAGTTCAAATGAAAAAACTTTAGAAAAAACTTCTAATATTTGTAAACAATTATTAATTTTCTATTTGCTAACTAGACAGTCTTAACTTCTAATGTCTTCTATAAGTATAGCCACAAGAAAATAAAAAAAAGCATATAAATAAATAGCATTCCATTAAATTCAAGGAAAAATTAAGCAAATAACTAAATTTAAATGTTTAATGACAATCTTTTTTTTTTTTTTATCTCCGGTCATATTAAACATTTAAGTGCCTTTGAATTCTTTTAATTTAAACTAGTGAATAATACTTGGATATTATTAATAAATTAAAGATAATAGTAAAAGATAAATGGAATAAATCATTAGTGTTAAAGATTAAATTCATTAGTGCTTTATTTTTATTTAGATTGATAAAATAATTGAAAATTGCTGTTCCCCTTGAATGGCAACATCTGTTACATTCTACTTTTTTTATTGTGAAAAGTTTTGTTCTTCTCAATTTTATTAACAATGTTTTATTTTAAACATGTTTTGACTGAATCAATGCTACTACATGTAAACGTTATATTAGACTCATTCCTGTGCTGATTTGAGTGATTAAAAGGAATGTCCATAACTGTTTGCATTTTCATTTCTAACAGTTACAATTACCAAATTGATTGCTGAAGAGAAATATAGTCATTAAATATACTTAAGACATAAGTGTGATAAAATATAACTCAAATATTGCAAACTTAAAAAATTTTATTAAATCTAATAATACTTAATCATACTTCATCAACTAAAGGGAAAATTTAATCTACAATTAAAATCAGTAATAAAAAAATGACAAACTAAGTTTTCCTATTTTAAAAAATTTCATTTTCAATTAAATACTGCAAAATAAAGTAAAATCATTTTTCTGATACTTAAAATTGTATTCCACTTTAACAAAAATGTAAATTTTATTAACAAACCTTATTGGATTCTTCTAAAGCATTCGTTACACAGTTGGAATTTGTCTGAGACACTTCATTAACAAAGAGAGGATCTGTTATTCGAGGCAATAATGGCAAAGGAGAGGCATAGTGGTTACTTATTCCCAATGGAACCTATTTTAGAGATTAAGTTAATATACTGATGGTCCCAATTATTAAAGAAATCTTAATTTTTTAAAATATCAACTTGTACAAAGTAACATTTATGCTATTACAAAATTGCAACAATAATGAAGATGAACAATGTAATGTTATTAAAACTTTTTATACCATTTTTCATAAAGCCATATAGTAACTATAATAATAAACTTAAATATAATACATAGTGAAATAAGTAATGCATTTTGATCCAGCGCAACTAAGAATTAATATGAAGTTTATTCAAAATAAATTCTAGACTAACTCTGCAAATTATGACAAAACAATTTCAAACTTACACATGCAGATTAATCTTAAAATGTTTACAAATTTACTAAACATCTTTTGAAAACTTGTGCAATTAATTTTAAAAAAGTCACCTTTTTATTACTATATACATATGCGCACATGCACACACATAAATATATATAAGAAACTAATATTAAAAAGTTATAATTATTTGCAAACTGATTATAATTTAGAGATGATTTTTCAAAATATATTTTTTTCATTACAATAAACTTTTAACATAAATTTTTTTAATAATCTTTTATATATATATAAAAAAAAAAATTAAAATTTGCATTTTTTATTAAAGTAAATTTGATATATATAAAATACTATATACTGCTAAATAGTATATATAGAAACATAATATATAGTGATACAAAAATATACATCAGTTTCTATACATGGTATAAAGTTATAATTATTGTCAAACTGATCATTTTTAGGATAATCTTTTCTAGATACAAACTAAAAATTGCACATATTTTTATTCTGAAAATTTATCATAATAGCATAAACATAATTTCAAACTCATAATTAAGTTGACTTTTAGATGTAATTCTATAATAAATTTGAAGTACAATCATTAATTATTTTTATTTATAAATTAATGGAAAAATCAAGAATTTTTTAATAAGTCATTAGAACAAAATTTTCCAACTTTTCTTCATTATTAATGCCTGTAATTTATTTGATCAATTGAAAGGCATTTGAAAGGCAATGCGAAACTCAAAATCACAATTGCAAATCAGAAATATAACTTATACAGAAAGATACTTACAAATACAATTTTTCTTGATTGCTGTTTCTTTTTACGTCGAAATGGAGGATTTCTTTTATTTATTTTGTTCACAAAATGAAGTTTGATTGCATCTTGTGAAATAGGGCCAGAGAATTTATCATACAGTTTAACTCTTTCAGTTAAACTAACAGAAGTCAATATTTTTTTATCCTACAAAGAAAAAAAAATAAACAGTCCAATAACTGTTACAAATATTAAACTAATTCATTTTCTAAAAATTTTGATTTAAATGAAATTTTCTTCATATTTTCTACTTTCATTCATCTACTTTGAAGATAGATTTAATATTTTTTTTTTTTTTTTTTTAATAAAATACAATTTTACAAAGAATCAAGTTTATAAAAAATTAAAACTTTATATCATTAGTTTATAATAAGTAATTTAAATGCAAAATGTTGGAAGTCACAGAAAATTATGCATTTTTACCAAAATTAATTGTGTGATGAATATTAAACAAAATTTTACATTCCATTTTATACTTAACCAATTTTAACATTTCTAACCAAATTACATAAAAATGTTTATGAAAAAATTACATTTTTAAAAATCGATCTAATATTCTAGGTGTAATTCAAATTTGCATAGAACTCAAAATATATTATTCACTTTAATATGAAAATAATTGACTCAAAATATATTTGACAAATATTATGAAATTATTTATGTTTGTTACTAATTATTTAAAAATTAAAAATAATTTTGTTCAATAGGCTTTTATTATTTGTAAAATATAAGCACAAATGTTTATTGACTTATTTTTATAAAATCATAACAATAAAATATATCTTTAAGCAAATTTGAATTTTAAAACAAATTTTCTAATGTGTTCGGTAATAATTTAAATACTTATGAGCATGTTCTAAACCTTTATTTAAAGTTTATAAGAAATTAAAATGGAAATACAGCAAGAGAATTTTAAAGAAGAAAATTATTCAATGGAAATTTAGAATGTGGATATATTTTCGGGAAATAATTTCCACTTAACCCTTTCAATACTGTGGGGATATATAAGTTCTAAATAATGTTCAAAAGTTACTGGTGCAAAAAGTATTCACTTTTAAACTACTGCAAGGATATATATGTTCCAGGGTATTTTTCCAAATACCATATTTTCTAAAAATCCGAAATTATGTAAACTTGTTCTTTTATTTATTAACAGCACATTTAGTTCAATTATACAGAAATATCTTCACTGGCCATTTTCACTGGTATTGAAAGGCTTAAATACACTATGATTAATATTAAGTTACCTTAGTCATTCTTCTGCTTATGAACAAAAACTTCTAAATCCCTACCAATCACTAAAAAGTAATTTTAAATCCCTATCAATCCCTATACATCCAAAATAGAAGTGCCCTAGCTTTCAATTGAACAGAAAGACAGAGGCCTGACTTTAGCATAAGCAATTACTGCTACAGAATGAAGAGATCAACCACTTACAATCTTTTTAATATAAGCAAAAAGTTTATGCGAGATTAATTTTTACATTTATGAAAAATTATCACTTGAGTACTTTTTGTATTTTTAATAAAATTTGTAATATTAGTATTTTGAATAAAATTACAAAAATAATTCATATTTATATTTTAATTAGATATTTAACCTAATGATTTAAATACAAAATTGAAAATTTTCTAATTAACTGACAGCCAAGTGTTCTGCATGATTCGGGCACATCCATCTTCCAGTTGGTAAACTTGTTAGTGGAGGGTCAAGACAATCAATGTGCAATAAAAGGGGGCAATAGTCACACTGTATGAGAGGTGCTTTACGACAGCTCCTATAATAAATTACATAAAATAAATTTCATCAGAACAGTTTAAGAAAATAAATTATAAATCTTGTATAACAAATTATATATTACACAAGCAATGACTATCATATGCCAAACTTTTAAACCACTTTCCTTTAATTATAATTAACAATCAGCTTTTAATTACATAAAACACAAAACCATTTTATTAACCTATTTATTTAAAAATACTTTTAAATTTTTATTTAATCTTCCAAATTTATTCAATTACAGGCATAACTATATTTTCAATAATTAAATATGCTAGAAATAATTTGTTAAATTTAACTATAAATTATTTTTATCTTCAAAACTTATAATTTTTTATTAATTAATTTTACCTACTAGAAAAATTTATCAACATTATTAAACCTACTTTTTACAAAGATTGCACAACTTTGCAGGAATGTGAACAATTCCAGAATCTAATTCATGAGCTCCTCGTCGGACAAACTTGTTATTGTCCTTATTTTTAGATCTTTTGCTTGAACCTACAGATTTATACAAGTAGCATAAAAAATTAAGCAAATCATTTTAAAACATATAAATGTCAAATCAGTAACTATGGACAATAAATTTTATGACCTTCTAGAAAGCTCGGGAGAATTCGAGATAACTTTTATATTCTGACAAGTTAAAATTGAAAGGAGTTATTTATAATTAAAAACAAATTTGATGCATTTGGTATTGGTCCTCATAAAATTTTAGAATGTAACTAAACATTTAATTTCTAGAAAAAAAAAAAAAAAAAAAAAAAACGATTGGAATTTTCATTTTTAAAACAAAGTTACATTACAACAGAATAAACGAAATACTTTTAAAATGAGCATAGGTGACTAGAAGGAATCTTTCCAAGCCTGGATACTCACTATATGTGAGACCTCAGGAGGACTCATCCCCTCCTCAGCAGCAGTTCTGGTCAGATAATTCTGCCCTTTCATTTCCATCGACCCAAACAAGAGATGGAATCCATTGAAAATAAATAGTGGCCAGAAAAAAATCGGACGAGAAGATCTAAAATGCCCAGGCTTACCTTGCCTCCTATTATAGTATAATTAGATAAGTGTTGTATTAAAGCACAACTGTCAGTCAAAATCCCAACATCATGTAGTTGTCTTCCTATTTGATTGCAATAAGCTATTATCTCCAAGTGATAGCAATAAGCTCTTATCTAAAAATCAAACAAAAGTCAGGATTCCTTATTTTAAATTCCATAGAACCAGTACAAGTTGGAATATACATTCCACTGTCAGAAATTCCCTTATCACCTCTGCTACCATCAGTGTATATCTTCATATGAGATAGTATAATTACATTTAGAGTCTCCATGGCTAATTATTTAATGAGAGTCAGATTCTTAGTATTTTTCTTTCCAATTAATCAAAAGAGTTTCATTCAAGAAAATTCTACTAAGTTTCAATCCAGCTCCCAGATGATATAAAGAATGAGGTTCTACATTTGTAGAGGGAAGTCCTATCAAAAAAAAGGACTAAGCTTCTTCAAGCATTGTCTGTTCAAATATGAAGGTAAGCAGAGGTTCTATGTTGGTAATTGTAACTGAAGAGGATGTTGTAGTATTTTGGAAAAAGATAACTCCTTCTAAATGAAAACGAAAGCAAGTTACCCTCATATAAAACCCTATGCCATTTCAATAACTGTCAGTAAGTCTTGTTATGATTCTAACTGCACTTAACTGAACCTTTTAAAGTTTATTTAGATTGGTACTGAAAGCACAGGCATTGATGAGAAAAATAATACTCCAGTATTGGTCAAACAATTTGACTTTATTTTATACTAATTGAATAAAACATTTCAGTATGTTACTAAAATAGTAAAAATAAATAAATTACTATCACTGTTTTAAATCAAGCCAGGTATTTTTAAAAGCCTTAAATTAGTAAAACTAATTTTTTGATGCAATTTTTTTTTTTATCTTGAATGCAAAAATATTAATATAAAATATGGCAGAATTTTAGAATTTTATTTATGCATATAACTTAACTAATTCAAAATCCTTTGTATAGGATATTATGGAATATTCCTAACCAATATACTCTTTAGGATAAAGAGAACTATTCTACTGAGAAATTCAATTAGAAATCTACAACTTTGTAAAAATCTAATCAATGGTAATATCTTAAACTATGTGTAAATTTTAGAAGACAAATAATGATGTATAATTACTAGATAACATAAAAGTTTACTTTCTGGTGTTTAGGATATATTAACTTAGAACATAACACTCTAAGCTACTTTTTACATAAAGAACTATGTTCTTTACAGTTATACTAGCTACAAATCAACAAAAACTAGATTACCAGGCAATTGAACAGTACAAGAGAGTTCAGATGGTAACTGGTATTGTATAGGATTTTTAGATGCAGCTATTCGAGCCAACATAAAAAGTGGTGGAGACTCTTCATCAGTTTCCATGGCCTCAATATCAGATGTATGGACCATACTAGAATCAGTGTCTTTTGGAGACATGGAGTTAGTACCATTGATAGCGCTGTTGGAGTTTTTAGAGTTTGAAGATGAGCCAGTAGATATATATTCCGGCTAATTAAGAAAAAATATATAACAGCTTAATAATATACATAGTTAAACAATGAATTTTAAACACACACATCAATATTTAGAATATTGATGCGTGTATTAAAAGTATCACAAATTATGATGTCCAGTTTTGGAGAATCACAGCTTCAATAATCACCTTCATTTAGTAACTCTTATTAATAAAGTAAAAATAAAACTTATAATAAGTCTATGATATTTAAGTACCATAGACAGAATAGAGTCTATGGTACTTAAGTTTCCTAAAAGCTGAAACAATTGTGATTTTTGAATTTAAGAACGCGAAAAATGGTTATAGAAATTAATTAAGTTTGTTGCTCTATGATCATTTTTTGCACACAAGCTAACCGAACAGAATTTAGTGATAGTGTAGTAGATTTTGGATAGTGATATGATAGCAAACTAAACTATTAAAGGATTTAAAATCCCATGAACATAAATATTTCATAATTGAGGAAAGTACATCAAGAAATGAGATCAATACACAAGCTTGTATTTTTACCTTATTACTGGAATAAAAATGATTGATAATGACATCTTTGATACAATGCATTTATGAAAAATGCATTCTCTAAACATGACAATCTCCAGTTAATTCAAGCAAGCAATTCAATCAATTTTCCTACCTCGAACCACCAATAGCATAATAAGGGAATATAAATTTATCATAATCTTCAAAATGAAGAATTCCAATTTCAATCTTAATTACTATAATCATAAGTTGAATGCTTTGTTTCTCCATACATATCTATCTGGATGGATGGTTGGTTAGGATTTTCTGATTTCTTTTATTGAAAATGTGCCTGTTCACTAAATTTAGAAAAAAAGTCCAACCATAAGATAATACAGCAGAAAGTCAAATCCTTTAACAGCTTTTTCACTAGGCTTTGTGGTATCAACAATGAAATACATGGCCACCATTCTATAATGCTCATGGTCAGCAATATTTGATAAATGAACTGACAGGGAGTGGAATTAAGCTGAAGCCACTGCTAGTGAAAATAACAGCAGCTATTATAAGAATTAAGAATAAAAACAATTTTTTTTAAATGATTTTAATGTAAATTGTAACAAGGGTTCAGAATAAATTTAATAGTTCACACAAAATATATTCTTATAGATGTAGCAGTGTCATACGTACCTATACATAGTACAAAATAATGGAAATGTTGCTGATTTAAATTCATAAATTGCAATCACTAATACATCAATTTAAGAGCTCAGCATATGTGGCTGTAAAAATTATCAAAGTTATATAAAGTGGTAATTATTATTTTTTATTTTATTTTATTTTTTTTATTTATTTATTTATTTTTTATTTTTTTTTTTTTTTTGTTATTAGATTACAAATATAAGTCTACCAGCAGTAACTCTGTCATTACATGATTTAGAGCCCAAATTGATGAAATCGAAATTTTTAGTCTCCTATTTCAAGATATGTGTCATCAAAACTGATAGTGATCATGTACTTTATCTTAAATTAAATTGATTGTAAGATATCTTTTCTTTGTCTCCTTTTCTAAGGAAGGGAAAATTTGTTTAAGAGCTCCTAGCGTCCAGACGACTATGGTGATGTTATCAGCAAATGCAAAAATTTGAAGATTTGTGATCAATTGTTCCTTTAGTGTTGATTGCAGAGTCTTAGACAATCTTTTGGAGTGTAAGATTAAAGAACAGGCAATAGGAGTAGAAATGCCAGTGCATTTCCATGTCCAAAGCCATGTGAAAAAATTATAGATTCCGACAAATTATTTTGTATCCTGACTCTTAGCTTAGTCCTTTTTAGTTACGAGTCATAAAAAACCAATGAAATTTAAAAACAAAATACTCCCACTAATATTAAATAAACACAAAACAAAAATATCAATTTCTCACTTACTTAATAAGTTTCATAGTATCTAAATTACTCAATTTGGCATTACTTTTAATTTCTAAAAGTATGAACCAGAATTTTAAAAAATTGTATTTTTAGTTTTTAATTTCACTTGAAAAACAGCTGTTATTTAAATTCAAAGTAACTAACATAGAACAAAATAACCTAAATAAGAAATTTGAAATTTACATAATAAACAAAATAGAATTCTAATTGTTCCAGATGTAATTTCAAAGATTAATTATAATTAAAGCACATATAATTAAGCTTTACTGCTTAATTCAGCTTTAGAATATATAGCAGTCAGTAAGAAAGTATGTCAAAATAAAAACAGATTTAAAAGTAAAGAATAAAATATATAATTTAATTCAAAAGGAGATAAAAAAATATATATATATATAGTACATACTTAGCACAAAGAATAGATTTTAAGTTTTTCCCTCGCATAAATATTTTCTCAAATCAAATATATAACATAATTTTTTCAGAAAATTTTTCAGTCCTTAATTTATTAACATTTTAAATTTTTAAGCAATAATTACTTGGAAATTTGTTTATTAAATATTTTTAATAATAAAAACTTCACTTACAGGTGGTGTGCACTTGCAGCTATGGCACAACCATTCCCCAGAAGGCACATCATCTTCAGACAAAGGCGGATCACTGAAAGTAAATAAAACTACTTAAAAAACTATTAGTTTGATATTTAGATGATTAATTTTTAAGGACACAGAATTGCATTAATCATCTAAACATTAAAAATAAATGCATATTTAATATTTCCCTTTCTTAAGATTCACAATAAACAAATGAAATTGAAGAAAATTAAAAATGCTGTTTAGAGACTTTGCTATTTAAAATCTTTATTCTTTTTAAAATACAGTAAATAACTTTTAATTAGATATATTTATTTGAAGATTATTAGAGTTTACTGTTGAATTCTATTTCAGTGTTACACACTGAAGGTAAAAAATAAGAAAATTTGTAGATTTCAACTAGAATAATCTATTTAAAAATTGAACTAAATAAATTACTAATATCTCTAAATGATATTTTTAAATATATAGATCTATAACTCTGTAATGTCAAACAAAAAAAAATGATTACAACAATTTTATTAGTATACTACACAAATTTAAGCAGTACAATAAGCTTTTAAATTTTATTAAATTGCTACTATACTGTAAAAAAAATAAACTGTAATGAAAAGATAATTCCGTTACAGTATATATATCTTAAAATGTAATTTATTGGCATTCTATTTCTTTCAGAAATGAATTTAAATAATATTATGATAATAAATTTGTTAAAAAATTGTATATCTCCAAAGCAGTTCAAATAACAGTTAAAATCCAATGATTGAATAAAAAAAGTTATAAAAAAATTACTTTTAAATCCAGAAGAAATGTTACAGGGACAAATGTGTGTGTATTTATGAGAGAGAGGGAATAAATGCATACATTTGAATAATGCTTAACTTCTTAACAATTTATGTCAAAAACATTTTCTACAAAATGAAAAATTCAAGAATTTATACTTTAGACGCCCAATGATTGCACTTTCAATATTTAAGAAATTCTACATTTTTTAATATATCTTCTTTAAATAATTTTTACTATTAAAATCAAACAGATTTTGAAATCAAAGATATCGACAGCTTTTAAATCAACAGAAAATTTTTCTTTGATAAAAATGAAATATACTAAACTCTGTGGCATGACAACCCATTGAGGGCTAAGGCCTACAGTGTCTATATCTGTTTTCTTGACAAAAGGTTCTGGGGTGCAAAACATATGTCCCAGTTAGGTAGTCAGCCTAACAGAAATCCCCAATGTTTAGTTTTCAAATATAACTGGAAGCTAGTTTTATCAATCTATTGAAGGGAGGAAAGACTGAGTCGACTTTGCCAAGCCTAAGGAATGAACTGCAGATCTGTACATAGGAGGGCAAAATGTCACAGAGCTTCAATGATAATATATATGTAAGAAAAAAACTTATGAAAATTTTATAAAAAAAATTTTATGATATTTAGATATTTGAAATATTTTAATGAAACTATATAATAGTTGTTATGTACCAACTAAATGATTTTCATGTAACAACAAAAAAACTCAAGACAACTTGCTTTATATAAATGAAAATATGAGATACATGATGATATTTTGTAAATTATATAAAAAATGAATTATACCATTTTTAAGCATTTAAGCACACACACAAAACTGACAGATTTTGGGAGTTACATTTTAATTAACTATAAGAAAATTTTTTGAAAAATATCTTAGTTTAGAAAATAAAAAAAAAAGGAATTCTCTCCTGCTCTTTAATAATGATAATGTAAACTACATTAAACTAAACTGTGTGGCATGATACTCCCTGAGGAGACAAAGGTTTACAGTGCCCATATTTATTTTCTTGACTGGTGGCTCTCTGGGGTGCAAAGTAAAATCTCAGTTAGGTGGTCAATCTAATGTAAAATCCCCAACGTTTAGTTCCAAAGCATGCTTGGTACTCAGTTTTATCAATCCACTGAAGGAATGAAAGACTAAGAGTCAATCTTTCCCAGCCTGAGGACAGATCCTCAGACCTATATATTGGGAGAACAAAATGCTAACACTTTGCCACTGAGCTTCAAATATAATACAT
The DNA here is from genome assembly GCA_026290005.1 of Latrodectus geometricus. NCBI lineage: Eukaryota > Metazoa > Arthropoda > Arachnida > Araneae > Theridiidae > Latrodectus > Latrodectus geometricus. The sequence continues at coordinate 11,506 of JAPDSC010097291.1, read as the reverse complement.
ATAGATCTCTTTTTTTCCTTAAGATTCTTTATATGATTTCTGTATATACCTCATGCTTGCTAGCAAATCATGTTCAAGACACTGGAGCGGACAATTTCAGACTAACTTAACCATCTGTACAATTTTTCCCTCAGCTGAGATACCTTATAAGTCATCCAAAAACCATACAAGTTGGCAGCTATGATATACAGATTATATAATTGTACCTTAGTATAACATTAATAAAGTTAAATACTTCTTAATAGCCTTTTGAATAAACAAGACCTTGGTATTTCAACTCTTCAACTAGGATAAGATTGAAGTTAAATTTTGAGTTCTGTGTAGAGACCTAAAATTAAGTTATATATTTTGAGACTAGAAAACATGTAGCTAGGCACCTTAACTGACTATATGATTTATTTATTCATGGTAATTTTCACAAAGGATGATTAAACATCATTGATTTTAAAAGGAATCTTAAGCATGATAAGTATCCAAACCCAAGAACTGAATCTAATTTGTGGTTTAGCAAACCAGAAAATTATTTTTAATAACCAAGTTCAGCAACTGGCAATTTAGAGTTCATTACATACTAAGGAAAAATAGTCACTGGAAATCAAGTCTTAAAGAGTGTTGCACTTAATATTAAAAATAAAATTCACTAAATAATTATCCAATAAATTTAACTGCTTTTCATTTTTTACACCTCAAGCAATAGCAAAAAATTTTCCATTTCAAAATAAAATATTTTGATTTAATTTTTTAAACTAATAAGAACAGCATAAGCTACTATAAAAAATTATTAAAAGCAATGTTTCAGATAAGTTTTTAGAATTAGTTACATCACTAATGAAGAAATATGCTTCCAGGCAAATAATTTTTATTATTCATTGGCTTGTAGAATTTTATCAAATTTACATAAATTTAACAATATTGATATAGCAAAACGTTAAAAAAAATTTTTTGATTTTAGAACAAAATCATAGGTTTAGTAATCTGAATAATTAAGAACATTTTTCTTTTCATATAAAATTGTCCTTGATACTAAAAACAAAACATTTTTCAATAGCCTGTTTCGAAATTTTTTTTTCAAAAATTGGTTGTTAAACAGAGCTTTTAGCTTTAAATTTGCTGGCAAACATATTAGAACTTTGAAGCAAATTAAGCATGTTTCAACACCATGTAGTAGACAGCTTAACAACTGAAAGCTGTTACAAGGCATTTTATATCCACTGAATAATTTGCCTTCCAGTGGGATTCTTCAAACCTAGTTGGCCAAATTCATATATCATGTCAAAAGAAGGAAAACCCAGGAAACTTCCAAGCTCACACCCAATAGATTTTTCACACCAGTAAAATCTGCCCTCTATGAATAACCATTAAAAACAAGAAATACTTATGGCACAAGATCTTATTTTCTTTCAATATTCCCATGATATAGCATTTTTTAAATAACAATATTTACTTCATTTGTTTTCTGAAAGAAGGATTGTTTTTGATCATTGTAACACACATTTATGCTTCAGCTAATATGGCACTAATAAGAAATACATTGGAATGCTGATGAAAGAAGCTCTAATTTCAATATTTAAAATCTTTACAACTATCAAGTTCATAACTAAGAAGTTTCAAACACTCTATATCTTAGCTTTTTTTGCTGATATAAAATTGAGAAATTATTTAATGGTGCAAATAAGGTTTTGAAAAAGCTAAGTAAATAATGTTATTTTTCTCCAAAAGCTAGCACACATTTTCCATTAAGCTGTGTGTCTCCAATAGCACCTTGAAAGCTTGGCTTGTTAGTTAAAGGTAAAATATTTTTGGTGAAAGCATTAATAAAAAATGGATTGTGAAGAGCAACCAGTGAAAAACATAGCACAAAATATTTTAAGTTTGCTTGTAGGATTTCTGGAAATAAATGTTCCCGACTGTATAGTTCTATTATTAAAATATTTCGAAATTAAACAAGGTGTTCAAAATAAAATAGAAATGAGTAGAATGTAAACCAAAACTTTAAAAACTATCAACTAAATTGGCAAAATAATTCAAAATGTTTATACTCATACAGAGAACATGGAGAATGGCTGAAGACTCAATCTAAACAATCAAATTAAACAATCCAAAAAATAAATTAAACAAATACAAAAACTGATTTTAACTGATTTTTAACCAATATTAAGTACAAATTAAATTACAAAAACTTATTTGATTTCTTAAATCTACTAATAAATTGGCAGATATCAAAATCAATGAAATAGTAAACGATAATTTAGATGACATTTCCAATTAATAGGAACAGAATAAAAACTTCCTAGAGTAACTTTTAAATGTATTTTTAAGAAATATAGAAAAAATATTTTAGAACAAATTAAAAATGTCTATGACAATTTTAAATGCCTAATAAATAAAAAAAACAAAAACTATTCTTGCACATTTTATAGTTAATATTGATATAAAGTTAGTATGTTTCATAAATATATTGCTCAAGAAAAAATTATGGTTGGTTAAAATACTGAATAATTTGGATCTTCAAAGGCAAGACTAAAAGGTTTTTTCTACTAATTTTGCAAGGTCTGAAATGTAAATACTTTTCACTCCACTTTAAGCATTAACAGGTCGCGACAACTTCAAAAGTTATTTATTTCATTTTATGCATTGTAACTTTGTTTAATATATTATTTACTTAGTGCTTGTGATGATGTGTCATATATGATACCATGAAAGATGTGTATTTTGCTGAACTGCAGGTTAAATGTAAGTGGCAGAAAAGTTTTTAGATGCAAATTAACATCTCACCATATGTTGGCTTCTGGTTATTTCTTATCTTTTGAGGAGTGTTGAAACAACTGCAGTTTTACAGAAATTTATTTGTCTTTTAAACTTTTAATTCTCTTTTAGTAGCTGATTTCTTATAAATGTTTTCATGACTGAATGAACTTACTTTCTTATGCTTTGTGACGTACAAAAGTATTTTTAAAAAAGTTTTTTAGTAGTTTAGTTTGAGGTTTACTTTGTTGTACAAGAGAAATTTCCTTTGATTTTCTTTAGTAATAAAAAGAAAAAAATAATGAAAAAATTTAATAAAGAAATACAAATAAGAGCACAAATAATTCAAATATTAACCACCTTTTGGATTATTTATTATTTAAAAAAAATGTCAGCAAAAACTTGACTCTAGATTAAACTTGTAATATTAATTTATTTTTATGGAGTTATCAAAAGAAAATAAATAAATATACCATAAATTTCCGATTAGAACTAAAAAAAGTGTAAACAGAAAAATATAAATAAATATTAATACTCTCTAGTTCCACATTATAAATAATGTACATTCATTTCATATCAAAGCAGAAAAATTTTGCAAATTGATCTATAATTAATATGTGATGTCAACTGAACACAAATCATAATAATAAAATAATAATTATTAAAATTCATACAGCATTTTGCTATTACTTTTAAATTAATTCAAAAAGCTCAAATTGTAGAAAATAAATTTGCATTATTAAAGAAATACTCTTTAACTTCCAGAAATTACATTTTAAATCATATCAATCTTTAATTTTTTTAAATACTAAGAAAATTAACAGTTCCCTCTATCTCTGCACTCTTATTTAAATAACAATGGCAACAAATAACAAGTTTGAGAAACAATGACATGGGTTCATCTAATTGATATATTTAACTCAATTGATTTCCTACACACGTTTACAACATAAATACATATATACTTGAAAAAATATTTATTCCATAATAACCAATAGCAAGAAAAAATAAGCTATTTAGTAAAACACAAACCTGAAATGGCAAGAAGTTGGATATATTGCCTGACATTTTTAATACTCAAATTGCAAATATTAAATCACTTCCAGTAGTTGAAGATGAAATAATTCACTTTGTTTTATATTATATAAATGCTGCTTTGATGATAGTTTTCATGTACTCAATAATAATTTAAACATTTTTGATTTTTTAAAACTAAGCAAATGAAATCATGAAAAAAGAACGATGAAAGAATTCATGAAAAAATGGTTTATCATAACAAATAATTATTTTTAATACATTTCACAAGTAAAACATGCTTCTAAGCTTAAATGAGTGTTTACTGTTTCAAACCTGGAATTAATTTTATATAATATAACATTTTTGATGTTAAACAAAACTATGTTAATAACTATAAATGAAAATAATTTGTAGATGTATCAGTATAAAATGAAAATTTATGATTAAATTTTTAGCCTATGCAATAAAATCTTACTATAAAAGTAGGATATATAAAATGTATAAAATAATATAAGTCTATTTCATACATAGTTTAAGCATAGAAATGAATTTCATGTCAATTAATGAATTATTATCAGTTTCAGTCTTCATAATTATTATTCTTTATATAAAATGTGTTCTTTGCTAATTAAAATTAGCAATTTACATAATTAACAACTTTTATAAAATTATAATATTTAATTAATTAATTCAGAAATTAGATAATTCATAACAATTAATAACCCAATATATACAAAAAAGAGTTAAAAATACAATTAATTTAACAATAAAACATTAAGAATAAGAGACAATCAAATGACAGCTTAATACTCTTTAGTTATGAAAAAAATAAAGTACATTTTTTATATACAATATTTTGTATTATTTAAAAAGTTTATTTTGATTATCTAAAAACGAACATAGTTTAAATTTTAATACATATGCCAGGGCTTCAGAGTTGAAAATATGACATACGATAAATTAAACAGGAAGCCCATTTGAATAATTACTCATAAAAATCACTTTAAAAAAGATTATTTACTTTGGAATGCAAATAGAAAACATATCTTACTGGCATGTTAAATGAAAAGCAGCAGGGCAACGATCACAGCATATTAAATCTCCACCTTCTTTACAACTGTCGCAAGAATCATGATTAACAGCCCTACCAGGTCGACGATACCTCCGTTCTCGCTCTTTTTTCTTTTTAGAGGCTTCTTCTGCTATTACAGGAGGTGCAATAAGACTTTGAATTTGCTAGAAGAACGGATATAATTAGGCTTCAAAAAGAAATATACTAGAGCATACGAATTCTAACTTTGCATAAAATGGCAATAAGAGCGCTTTTGTCTATAGAAGCCATTTCTTTGATTATTTATACATTATAAACAAAGCTTTCGATGACTTACCGGCATCAAGCCACCAGAAGTATCTAAATCATACTCTACAGAAGTCATAATTAACAGTATGAGTTTTGATACAGGCAGTATAGAATTACAAATTTCAATAATACCCTCATATAAACACATACGACTGCTTCACTCCATTAGGATTATTTACTCTCAAACTAAGTACTGGTACAACTTTGAAAATTATATTTTTTAAATATACTCTCAACACCATGATTAAAATGTATGCTTTATAAGTACTTAAACTATTTTTTAAATTAAGAAAAAATAAACAAGTGTCTAATTTATATAAATTGCTTTATATACACGCCAAAAATTGACTCAAAAAGGTTATTCTTGATAATTTATTTTTGAATAATTTTATATTTCTTCAGAGAATAGATAACAGGCATTATTTTTTTAAATTATACTAATAAAATAAGTATCAGTTTAAAAAATCAATTATATAATATTTGTTTATTTTATTTATTATTATTTAAATTCAAAAATGAAACAGCTTAATACAATTAAACTCTTAGATTAATCGATACGTTTCATTTTATAATCAGTTTTTTCAACCCTTGTGTAATTCAGCCCTGAATGCTTAACTGAGGCTAATAAAGCAGACTTATTCTAATTAGAAAAAAATTACAATGAAGTATAAAATGAAGTTTCAACATATTTTGTAATATTAAATTTTAGTTTATATGACCTTCTATTGTTTCATGTAAATGAAAAAGTGGATATTTTTCAAAATTAATATATGTTATTATAGTAAAATTTGACGTCATAATACTGATATTGATTCTGAACACAACAAAGAGCAAGGACAAGAGAAAGTGACATTCTAACAAAGGTGCAGGTTCTAATTAGAAATAATCGTTATCTGAGATAACTGTTATTCTATAAACACTTATAAACGTTATCAATATATATCAACTATAAACGTCATTATATATTAACTTATACACGTTATTAAAGTAACCTATTACTTTGAAAATGGTGTTATTTAATAACAGATTCTTAAATTACTCAGAGCTGTTATACCGATTTTGCAATTTATAACTTTGGTTGGCTTATTAACTGCATTCCCACTAAATGTAGTAAGTAAACAATTCGTTATTCAAAGAACCGACTGTTATGCTAAAACGAAATCATATTTGATAACAGCTCGCTCTCGTTATTCAGTAACGAAAAATTATTCAAGAATAGCTCGTTATTCTTAGAACTCCTGTTAAGCTATAACGATATGTTATTTTATGGCAGTTCATTTTCGTTCTTTTAAGAACGTTGGTGTTTGTTATGTTGCTGGACAACATTTTGTTACTTTGAAAAAAATATTTTTAATTTTTTTTAAGGGTCTTTATTTTAAAGATTCTTCGCACCTATTTTGTTCATGTGGAGATCCCGGTTCGCAGTCAATTCGGAATGAAAAAAAAAAAAAATGATATATTTATTTTAAAAAAGGAGAATTATCTATTTATTCTTTTTTTAAGTATGAAATTTTATGTAAATGAAATATTTTCCATTCACACAAACTGTATTGTTTACGAAATGATAGATAACTTGTAAATAAAGTGTAATTAAGAATTATAATTTTTTTTAATGAATGAAAAATGCTTAAGGAATGAAAATTAAACATTAAAGTTTATTTGTCAAAAAAATTATGACTAAATAATTTTAAAAAATTATGAAATATAATTATTTCATATATTATATGTTTCATTATAATTATATAACAATTTTTACGTAAATTTTTAAAATTAAATTGTTTATTTATAATTAATTCAAACTTTGTTTGATAAATAAATTTAAATAATTTTATTATTTAATGGCAATAAAAAGTGTTTATAATAAATTAAAAAAAATTATATTATTTTATTTATAATATTATTAATATATATTATTCCTTAATTTATATCATTAATACATATTAATGAAATTAAATACATATTTTTAATAAACTATATTTTTATTACAATAAAAAAGTTTTTTTAAATATTAACATTTAAAAAATATGTATATTTCATTATAAATGTAATAAAAAAAATTAATAATATTTTATATTATATGTACTTTTGAAAACATTAAAATAATATAAATTTTTATTTCCTTTTAATAAATATTATGATAATGCAGAGATCAAATATATAAACATATTAAATGTATTTATAATTTTTCATTATCTTTAATGTGATTACTTTCTTAATATTTCAAAACAAAATCAAGATTTAAGAGTAATAAAATTCGTATTTGAAACTGATAAGTAATCAAGTTCATCAAAGGTGCTGTATATATTTTTCATTGTTTTTAATAAAATTTATTTCCAATTTGTCATATATATTTGTTTTAATCATACCAAACGTAATTATTTTAATTGTTCCTATAGAGGTAAGCAAATAAAATAATACATTAATGATTGCCAATGTTTGCACATTTATCACAACTTTTAGTGATTAAAAACAGTAAAGTTAATAATTTCTAAAAAATAAGCTTTTTTAAAGTAAGAATACTTAATTATAATTAAATATTTGGTTAACGATGGATTAATTAGATTGGAATCATCTTAAAACATTTTATTTTATTAAAGAAAAAATAAAACTAAATTTTGAATATCTTGATATAAGGATCACCCTAGAATACACACATAAAAGTACAAGTAAATTTAAGGGTCTCATAAAAACATTCAAAGCAAAACAATTTTGGTAAAAATGTTGTCAGTAAATGACATAATTTTTATTTTTAAATTATTGCTCACAAATTAGTAATTATGTAAAAATTATTTTCATTCTATAGAAGGAAACAACGAATTACATGTTTATTGACTCATATTTTTCTAATAATCGTTTCACAATTTACTATATTTATTTCGTTTTCCTTTTCAGCACTATATTAAATATGATAAATCCTGAAAATTTATCGACAGTAATCAATATAATAAATTTTTTCTACTTTGCACAAATGAGATGTCATTATAAATGTTTTATTTAATCATAAAACTTTGATCAAAATCATTACATACATAATGATTTTTATAGTGATTCATAAAAAGTATTTTATATTTCTAATTATATATGACACAAAAAATAATATATGCTTTCTGAGACTTGCTTATGAAACAAGTTCCAAATCTTATATAATCATTAAATCAGCAAAACAATGTCAGATGTTATTTTTACAATTTTATATGTTCATAAATTTAAAAAGTATGTATTTAAATATGACCATACAATTTGATCATATCCAAATATAGATTTACACGAAAACTTTTCCTGAATAGTGGCAAATATTAATATCTCAAGCAGTAGGAACTTCAGTAAACATTCAAATCATTCACATTTAGAAGTACAAATAAAGGGGATGAAGAGAAATACACTTTTCCAAATGTCCAGTGGCTGAGATCAAACCCAGAACCTTTTAACTCGAAGACTTTTCTTACCCCTAATCCAAATTCAAATTTAGAGTGTATAAACAGTACATATCCAGTATGAAAATTCACACAATTTTTTTATTGTTTTGGCTCTTTTATTTCATTAAAATATGTATAAATCACTTTGTGCATTTATCTTGTGTACAGGACATTTTCTATTATTTGTCTTATGCTTTTTTGCATTTGATTAAATGTGAAACTCAGTGACAAAATTGTCTATATTAGATATAACAGCAATAACAAAATATTTAGTGAATTTCTTCTTTTGACACTATCTAATAAATAATAATATTTTGTTTTAAAAATAAAATAAAATATGGCAACTCATAGTTTTAACATTTTAAGAGTATTCTTTTTTTCTCATAGTTATACAGTCTGCAAAGTAAATAGAATTATTTATTTTTTTTAAGAAAATAGTAAAAAAATTAATGATATAAATTGTAAAAAGATGTATACATAAATTGCAAGTTTTAATTTCCACAAATTTACTATCTTTAAAAGCTTTTTCGAGTAATCTTCTTTTCCATTTGTGAATAAGGTTAAAACATAGAAAAGTTTTTTCCAAAAAAGATCTTTTGTAAATGTAACGAATGACTTACAATACCTTTGTTATCTAATTGTTAAATTATCATAATGATGTCTTATTTTAAATAAGTGACTATATCAGACTTATAGGGTAAAAAAGAATTTAAATTATAAGTATTTAAATGAAAATGAAGTAAAATTATTCAGAAATAAATGTTAAAGATTTTCTAGCGTACAAAATACTTTTTAGTAAAAATATCACTCTTTCTGAAAAAGGGAAATTTTTCAAGATAAAAGAATAATAATTATTTCTGATGAACTATAGGAAAGATCTAAGTTAAATTATTATTCATAAAATTCCAAAATTAAAACTTATGTCCATAAAACATTCATGAGGAATTAGTTAAAATTAATAGTAATATTTTGCAACTCTTTAAGATGAATACTTTATTATTGTAGTCATGCACTTTAATAATTTGGGTTTTAATAAAATGGTTGTCTTTTACATAACAGCAAATATAAATTTTTGGTTAGACTATACTTTAGGGTGCCCCTTTGATTCTCGCCAAGTTGTAATCGCGATTGATCGCCAAGCTATTGAAAACTCAATCATATTCTGATTGCAACAGAGCAATTGATTGTTCTGTTATGCCTCGAGTTATCTATTCAGATAATGGTACTAACTTCAGATGGCCCCATAACGAACTGGCTGCCATCGACTGGGACCAAGTTTCTCACCATGCAGAGATAGAACGCATAACATGGAAATTTATTCCTCCCACAGCTGCCTGGTGGGGTGGCTGGTGGGAGAGGCTTGTAAGAACAGTCAAAGAGCTTTTGAGGAGAACCTTAGGCAAGGCTAGGCCGTATTTACTTATGAAGAACTCTTAACAATCTGGTGTGAATGTGAAAAGATCGTTAACTCACGACCATTAACATATCTTTCTGAAGACATGCAAGACCTTACTCCAATTACACCGGCAATGTTTCTGTCTGATCAACCAAATACCAGAGTTAGAGATTTAGATGTGCGAGATGCTAATCATTACCGTAAGAGGTTGCGATTTCGAGCCAAAATTATCGAAGAGTCGAGACGAAGATTTAGGAACGAGTATCTGGATCAGTTGATTCAACGACAAAAGAAAAATCCTCAGTCACCAAACATTTATCCAGGGGATGTTCTGATTGGGGATGATGTGAAAAAACGTCTTCAGTGGCCTTTAGCTCGTGTTATAGAAACGATTCCAGGAAAGGATGGACTGGTAAGAACAGTTAAGTTAAAGAATCAGCCCTGTAATCTAATTCGACCAATACAACTCGTCTTTCCACTTGAGGTAAGTGGAAATGACTGGACAGTTTTACCGTTAAAAAACGTTCCAATGACTGAATCATCTGTGGACTCTCCTAATCCAGATTCTGCGGAGGCTACCAACTCAAGTTTACTCAATTTTCCAGATATGGTCGTGCCATTAAGAAACCCAACAGATTGAACTTGATGACATTAAGTGATGTTTTTGAGTAGCTATCCAGCTACTCAAAAAGGGGGGAGGATGTTGCGAATGGCAGCACCTCGCCAACCAATCAGAGGAAGAGGGAGTTGTCCCGATTCTATTTTGTTCGCCATTTTGTTTCAGTTGATGTAAAAATATCTTCATGTAACTTGTGTCGTGCTTGATTATGTTTTTTACGTGTTGCAGTCTAGTTTTCAGTATTTTGAAGTCTATCAGCCAAATCAGACATCTGGTAGATGTCAGCCCTGCTCAGTTATTAAGTAGCAGAGAGCTACGTTTTAATTTTATTTGGTAATTTAACAACTAGAGAAGAGACTGCATTTTTGTACAAACCAGCACAATTCTAGGTAATATAATGAAACAAGAAGCTGGACAGTTGAAGATAGACAAAATGTAGTTGTAAAAGCTATTTGTTGCTACTTCTGCGCAAACCAAGGTAACGAAATGACAAAATGTAAAATAATAATATAAGTAAATAATTAATATAAGGAATATGCTACTGTTAATCCTTATTGTGATACTTTCTGGGTTTGATAACTATTTTGAGAAAAGTAATAATTGTTAAAAATCGACATTGAATCAAATAATCAAATTACTCATTTAAAAGGCATAATCTCCTTCATATTTGGAGGAAGTCATTTCGATAAAATTAATATTCAATGAAACAAATCATTGTAAATAAGTGACAAACACAAATTACTTGTTTGGTAAGCATTTAATCTTCAGTTCTATTTATTTTCTTTATTTAATAAAATAAGAAAAGTTTTTTTTTTAAACAAAAAATGCAATTTTGTTAATTTTAAAGTTATGTTTTTTATTAAATAAATGATTCACCACCCTCAGTAATCGTTTTAATAACTGTTGTTTTCCATTGTGGACTAAGTTTTATTTCCTAGAACCTCACCAAAATT
>JAPDSC010097287.1:0-13345 GCA_026290005.1 Latrodectus geometricus | reverse complement strand
CATTCTAAGTTATAGTCTTACCATTTCGTTGATATAGGATTAGCTCTTAAATACATTTCATTCTTAACTTTTGCCGAAATCTCATTTTCACAAACAATTGAAAATATCATTGAATAGACATTAGTAATAAAAAACTCAGTCTGTTATTTTCTAAGTTAATTTCATTTATTTCTTATATTTTTTCCTTCTTCATATCCCGGCATGTATGTCTGAAATAAACACCAAAATTCCTGTCATTATTGGAGAAAAAATAATCTATTTCACAAAATTTATTTTTGATTTTATTTTCAAAGATCAGAAAATTCTTATATCTTTTCCGAAAACAGGGATTCTTTTTATTACCTATCAGAGTAATATATAGAACCACGGTTTTGCAATGGTGATGTATTTTTCTCTATTTCATTTGTAAGAAAATTTTGAAGCAACAAAACCAATGGGTCATAAATTATAGTTTACTGTTACGGAGCTGGTAGTTAAAGGATTGGCTCTATGATCATTAGTTCAACTGTGCATGGGTTCGATTCTCACCTTGGGGATGCTTAGATATTTGTAGCGGTTCGATGTATAGCTTTAAACAATAGATCCAATTGAAGGAGCCTTCATGTGCTAAAAGTTGACCGTAGAGCTACAGACAAAAAATGTAAGCTAAAGTCTGAATAGTGTAAAATTCAATAAATTTTAACTATTCTGATAAAGGACATCAAAAAAATTCTACAGATACTAAATTGGCGATCTCATCAAAACTCTAACTTACAGCATTTCAACATTCCCCGCAGTGTGTCTGCAAATGCACCTTAAATCAATTACTAAAAAAAAATTAAAATATGCGTAATGTTTCGTGGATATTTTTAATTTCGGAAGAAGAAAACTAGAAAAAGTTATTGAATTCATAAAAGCTTAAATTAGTATAAAGATTGCGTTACAATTTTTTTTGCCCTTAAATGAAATTAGGATATTCTGAAACTAATATCTATTAAAATAAGAGGAATTTATATTTAACAACCAATGTGTAATAAATGCGTTGTTTCACTCCGAATGCAAACTATTCCATATATGAAAAAAAAACACTGTGGAGGGAAAAAAAAAAAAAATTAAATCCATAATCGATATTGAAAAAATTGTAGACTAGTTTACGAAGATTATAAGGCTGTGAAATCTAAGTTTAATTAAAAATATATGACTAGATGAAAATAAGATGATATCAAAACAAGAATTCTAATCTCTCGAAGTTTTTAAGAAACGTATTATGTTCGAAGTATACTCACAAACATTCAATTTCTATTTAAATCTAACAAGCCAAGGTTGCCACTCAGCTTTCACGCGGTGTGGTCAACCAGTGGGAAACGTGTACCCAGCGTTCAGGGGAAAAAATGTGTTTTGATACAATAACCATATTTTTATTAACTACTTAGCATTGTTCAAAACGGTATTTTACACCACAAAATGAGATCTTATTTCTAGACTGGAAAATTAAATTGAATGAGATGTGGAATACTAGAATATTCTATTCAATTCTGAAGTTATCAAATAAGTTGTTAAATATTGAAATTATTAATCCTTTCATCCACATTCCAATGCATTCCCGATCGGTGACGTAATGGAACACTAAGTGAATAAAAACACTATTTTTCCAATAGTCGAAAGAAATTAGTAAATATCTTTTTTTTTTATTTCTTATAGCGGGCACCCTTGAGCAAGTAAGTAACATTAGCCCATTTGCCGCAACAATACCGGAAACTGCTACTCATTTTATCATTACCCGGTGGGCACCTGTGAACCAAGTAACCAAGTCACGGAGGTACGAGTAGCATCGCCCACACCACACCACCACAAACACGTTTATAAGGCGGGCCTCATTCATCCATCACCTGAGGAAAAGACAAGAAACCCAGAGAGAGAAAGAGAAAGTAAATCCATGCCCGAGCCGGGTTTCGAACTCAGGTCCTCCCCATCCGTAGTCAGTTACGCTAACCACTAGACAGGTTGGGCGGCAATTAGTAAATATCTTACTTTTTGAAAAATAAATGTGTGGGAGTGTAGAAAGGAGGATCTAATGTCGCAAAGATTTTTCTGTACCACCAATGGTTATGCATGAATTAAACTTTAAAAACGAAGAAAGAACCATGCGCCTCCTTTCTTGAAGCAAGAATAACTCCTGAAAGGTATGCATCGTGACTTAAGCAATTTTACTGATATTTCAAATCAGCATCAATTATAGTTTAAATTAAATTCAATCTCTATAATCAAAATTTCGAAGCGAATCATAGCTTTTGCTTTGAATTGGCGAGAAACCACATCCTGATTTGAGCTTCAACCCTTTCCGCGCAGCTGTTTTCAATTCATTCTAGGAATGAAATTCGGCGAACACACAGAGAACAATGTGTTTATATATATAGATTAGAGAAAATTGGCACATCCAATTACTGATGACGTTTTCAATTCTCTTATGTATATTTTAATTCAGATAATTATTTTCTTCGAATCGATTGTAATATTTAAAAAGTAATTTTTTATTGAATTATATTAGGTTGGAAAAAAAGAAATCCATTATTTTTACGCGAACTTTATGTAACTTCTTTTGGATTCACTTTGTAAAAAGGTTTAAAACAGCTTTCATGTAGATTTTTAGGTCTTGCGCGTTACGACTGCTGACATGCGGTTAACTTCGATCATTTTTGATATTTTATAGACATTTTCGACGATGCTGTATCCAAATGCGAGGTGCATCTCTAACATCAAAAATACCCGAACGGAATCGACGAAAAAAAAATTGTACGTAACTGGTTGTTACAGTTATATATAGAACGATAAACACCTTTCACAATTTTAGCCACCCGGCTATCTTTTTCACCGTTACAAGAGAAAAACGAAAATGTATCGAATTTTCTGTTTGTTGTCTTCCATTTTTAAAACCTTGTACTCATAACTGAATTAATCAAACAAAAAACCGTAAGAAGATATTTTAGTGTCAAATGTCATCTTTCCAACGAGCATAAATATGAAATTGTTTGATAGATACCTCTCGAGATATCGATCACTACAGACGTCTACCGAAAAAATAATGGCTTACTTTTTCCCCAACCTAATATATTAAAATAGTTATTATATTGCTAGTTATAATTCTAAAATTAAACTAAAAACTTGAAAATAAATTTTTTTTAAAAAAATATTAAACTTTATGACGTAAATTTTGTAAATTATGAGATTTTATTTCGAAAGAATATACATTGCTAAGTGATTAGGTATTGCCTGTTATAAGCACAATTTTGCAGATATATTTTAAGTAAGGATGTTTCATGAGACCAAGATAAATAAAATATTTGGTATATCTTAATTACAAACACGAATAAAATAGCCGATTCATTGTAAATAGAAGCAATTGTTTCACAAGAATTTATTGCTTCAAATGAAAATTTTTACTTATGACACAGAAGGAACACCTGGTCATCTTATTCAGCAAAATTTAGTCTTTAATATTAGGTTGGGGAAAAAGAAATCTATTATTTTTACGTGAACTTTTTGTAATTTCTTTCAGATTCGCTTTGTAAAAAGGTTTAAAACAGTTTTCATGCAGATTTTTTGGTCTTGTGCAAAGCTACGACTGCTGACATGCTGTCAAGTTTGATAATTTTTGATATTTTATAGACATTCTCGACGATGTTGTATCCATGCGAGGTGCATCTTTAGCATCCAAATACCCAAACGGAATCGACGAAACCAAAATTGTGCGTAACTGGTTGTTACAGTCATATATAGGACGATAAACACCTTTCACAATTTTAGCCACCTGGTTAGCATTTTCGCCATTATAAAAGAAAAACTAAAATGTATCGAATTTTCTGTTTGTTGTCTTCTATTTTTAAAACCTTGTACTCATAGCAAAATTAATCAAACAAAAAGCCGCTAGAGGATATTTTAGTGTCAAATGTCACCTTTCCAATGAGCATAAATTTGAAATTGTTTGATAGATACCTCACGAGATAGCGATCACTACAGACGTCTAACGAAAAAATAATGGATAACTTTTTCCCCAAACTAATATTCTCTTTTCCTGAGACATTCAGATTTCATTATTATAGTTTCTGACACATCTTGATTAAAGTGTACAAAATATGCTCAAAAAATTTCTTTATGTATGACAAATAAAAGCAATTTTTTTCTTTTATTAATATTTTTTATACATTCACGTTGTTATTGCATTGAATTTTTTTTAAAGAACTTGATCATTTCCTATTGGGATTTGGTTAGAGCAGAGCTTTTCGTTCGAAAATTAATGAGAAAGAAGTGAACTGAAATGATTGCCTTTAAACTAGTGCAGCCAAATGAGGAAAAACAGCTGAGCAGTTGAGCGGATACTTCAAAGCAATTTTACGAGGAACTGAATGACAGTCGTAAAAGGAACATGAAACTGATATTCATTTGAAAAGATAAATAATTACGACTTGTGTTTCGTTGGCATTAACGCAAGGTCTGTGGATAGAATTTAGTTCAGATATTTGCACTGTGGTAATAAAAATCACTTCAGTATTAAAACATACAATTAGTGATAGGAAATATAACTTTTATTTAAATATTCTGTAAGAAACACAGAAAAAGTTATATCCTATTTCAGAACAGGCAATATAAAATAGGGTAAATCTGAAATTTTTGAGATATGCATAAGTTTTTAAAGCTATATTTACAAAATATTAAAAGTGTTCAAAATAGTTTCCTCAAGCATCAATATACTTTTGTTCGCGAATTTTTCAAAGAAAAATACCTGAAGTTCTTCACTTATTGGAAGGGGTTAAATGTATTTAAAATCTTATCAATCATCCTTATAAAGATGCCCACGTAAATTCCTATTAGATTAAAACATACATCATCAAAGATCACGTGATTATATCAGATGAATTGATTGGATGAATGTTCTATCACTTCGATGTGTTTCATTGAAGAAATTCAATTATCACTCTTGTGTGAATGACAAGACATATTGTCATGATAGAATCTAGATAATCTAACATTCATTTTTTGCAGAACTCATGAATATTTTGCTGTTTGTTGAATGTTTTTTTTTATCCTGATCCAATTTGATTGCCTTTAAACGGTCGGTCCAGGTTTAATTAGCTCTCTTGTGCGGGGGAAAAAAAAACACGATCGTTTAGCTAATAATAATCATATAACCAAATAAGCCTAGCTTTGACCACTTCTGCATTTTTGAAGAATACAACATCCATGATTTTTTTCATGGCACATTGTTTTTTAACTAGTGTGTGCATAAAATCATCTTCAAAATTTGGAAATTTATTTTTTGACGATTGGAGCTCTTTGAAAGAGGTGGTATATATGTTTCATCAACTAATGTGATTTTAGAAACAATGCGGCGTCCATCATTAAATATAATTTAAAGTTTTTTACTGATTCTGACACACTTATCTTTCTGGTGCTCTGTTAAATTATGGAAAATTCAATGGCAAATTATTTTTTTCTTATGTAATTCTTCATGAATAATTTCATGTATGGTAACGGTTACAGTGTTAAGTTTTCTGTATTATTTCATAGATGCAGAGTGGTTATCATCGAGTAATGTTTTCCCGTGTATAACTGCTTCATTATCCGAAATCACAACTATCAATAGTCTTCTTTTGCATTCGCCATCTTGAAAAAAATCGTGACATTTGTGAGATTTTGCGAGCCGTCTAAATACAGTAGCACAAGATAGACTTTTATTCAGAAATACATGTCCAAATCAAATGTCTGCAACATTCTTGCCTCAATTTCCTTTTTCATTTGGACAAAATTTTATTCTACTTGCGATTAGCTTATAAATCTCGTCCGTGAAGATAAAATAGTTCATTTTGATAAATCCAATCTTTCTTTTTTTTTCTGATACTTTTTTTCCTACGTATATCTCAAAGATCTCAGAATGACATACTGATTTTGATTGATTAAACTTACATATCGAAGCTTACTGATTCGTTATTTGGATATATATAGTTAATTGCTTAAACTTTCAATCAAAAATATCAAAACTTTTTGAAAAAAATTTTTTTTTATCGAAAACTGAACAGACTTTGAATTAAAATGTTTTTGATTCTTTATTAACGAATGAAGGGGAATCTGATATCTCAAAATAGGATTTCTTACTTGAGAAAATAATGTGTGATTACCATTTATGAGTCTATGTGGTTTTTTATATTTCGCTTTTCAGAAATATATGAGCAATTATTAACTAATTTTTAATTAATTATTTTTTCATAGAAAAAAAATTGGAGGAAATTAATTTATGAATAACGCATTCGAGCATGTGATAAAATCGAGCATGTGTAATTAATTTGCTTTATAAGGCTATAGTAAGGCATTAGAGAGACTTGTATATGATGAACTTGTTTATATATGGGCTTCAATAAACCATATTCATGTGTAACAAGGAAACAATTGAAGGCTATTATAAGAAATTTGAATTTCTTCAGTCCTTTTAAATAGATAGTATTCACGTGTTAAAAGGGGTCACCTATAAAACCCAAAACACCTATCCCGGCAGATATGCATGCAAAAATGTATTCATGGTTTTGCAGTCTCTGGACCACCCCATACTGCGTAGTTTTACCATTAGCTTGCAGCGAACATGTTTAAACACTTATTACAGAGTTAAAGCTGGAAAGTTTTTTTAGAAATCTCTGTATAATACATGTGCAAACCAATGACCGTGAAGTGACAAACCACAACCAAGCTCCTTATAGTAATATTGTCTTAAAACTCACTTGTGGTATGAAGCTTCATTAAATAACTTACATAAAGTAAAATTAAGAACAAAAGTGTACAAGTAAAAGTAAAACGTTTTATATTACAGTAGAAGTCCGATAATCCGGCACGTTCGGGACCGGCTCGGTGCCGGACTACCGAAAATTCCGGTCTATTGGACGGTAATTATAAGAACAATAGGTTAATAATTAAACTACAAATACAGTATGCAAATACATACAACAAAGTTTATTTTACATTTCATATAATGTATGTACACGTACTGTAAAACATATTTCACTTAGATTTAAAAAGGTCACGAATATCTTTTTTTTTCTTGACTTTTGGCGTTTAGTATAAAATTTATTTCGAATGAAATGGAAATCAATAATTTTTGAAGCACTGTACTAGCCTCAGCAAAAGAGATAAACTTATTTGGTGATGCTGCAGCTTCTGCCCAGCTGATTTTTTTTCCTTTTCTTCCGTTCCGGCATCTGAGTCACTTTGTTTAGGCTTAGGTTTTGAAAACCTGGTCACTGTACAGTTAGAAAGAAAATCACTTATTTTTATAAACAGTTTCAAAAGTTACGTTTACTGCGATGTGAAAGGACGCAAAAAACAACAACGCACAAAAAAAGAAATGGCGAAGATGCTTCGTGATTAACGGATCTGCACTGCACCTGAATTTATTGTGACAGCTGAGACTAGGCGGCCGCTAATTGTTTCCGAACAATACCGAGCTACCCAGAAAACTTCCGAATTGCTCTCGAGCGTTTTTATTTGTTTTAAAGACACACTTTTGGAGGAAACCAAAATTTTTACAGTTTTCCGGAGTGATGCCGGACTATCGGGCATTCCGGACTGTTGGAAGCCGGACTAATGGACTTTTACTGTATTTAAAAAAATTATTCACCTTTAATAAAGAGGATGTTATATTTTCCCTCAATCATAATACTTTAACATCCAATTAAGGCAGTTGCTTTTTAATTTATATATCTTGAAATAGACGTGTTTCCTATACAATAAATATTAATAACATTTTATTTTACTATACAGTTTTGTAAATATGTTTCATAAATTTAGTCTACATATATTAGCTACCCAAAACAAATAGTAAAATATTCCGTAAGTTACTAAATAAAGTTTTGGGTGTGCATTAAAACGTTCTTTTTTTTCTCGTTTCGAATGGGGAAACAAAAATCTTCTGAATTTGTAAACATTTATTATAAATTGATTCATTGAACAAACATTTAATAGATATCAAAATAAACTCCAGTTTTATTTTGGATCTTTAAGTGTGGCAGACAATGTTGACAAAATGATTAAAAGTAGAGTTATAAACTAAAAAGGTTATGGGTTATGTGTTTTTGAAAAATTGTAACATATATATGTTCTTTACTACTATACTGCCTACCTTTACAGCAGTGATTAATTTTTCTTCACAGTTGTCGGCAAGTAAAAATAGGGTTTTAAACATTTTCAAGTGCTATGAACATGCGAATGTTTCACTATTTTATAGAATAACGTAATTCTTTTAAAATAAAAACGTTAAGTGAAAAACGATGGAATGATATTTTATTTTTAATATTATCAAAAATTGCTGATATATCCAAAATATATTTTTTTATTAAATTTGTTTTCGAAATTACGCATTTTTATTATTGAAAATTTTCCAGCTATAATAAATTTTTCGAAGTTAATGGAAATCATTAAAATTATAAATTGATTAGTTATTATGAAATTATTAAAATTATTGCAGTTGACTCGAGTTGTATATTTCTCCAAATATCGCGAATCTTTCGATTTTTTTTATTTCTTTGCGCGAATATTAACATTTGAAAATTTTTAAAGTAACAAACTGAGAAACAAATAAAGGAACTCAATATTTATTGAAAAAAAAAGGCTCCTTAGTTTTATAAAGGGCCATATACATTTATCACTTGGAGAAAAGCTGATAAAATTCCCTAATATCCACTTGGACTAATTTGCATACGGAAAGCAGGAACACTCCTCTTATTGCTCAGCAGTGGCCAGGATCGAACCAGGGACCTTCTCTTCTGAGAGCACAAATACATCTAGCATATAGTGAGTAGTTATTTTTAGATTTGACACCGCTTAGCGAGCAGTTGTTATAAGACATTTAAATTTTCACTATTTATTGTGTTCCGGGTGAACTTTTCACAGAGATTTGACCATACTCACGTATCACTGGTATGTATCTGAGAAGTTATATAAATTAACATACTCTGACACTCTGTTTTGAACAGCCTAACGCATTTTAAAATCTTCAGCATACATTGTCTTCCAGGATGATTTTTCATAGATATTGTGCCGTATTCATCTGTTTCACGAGGAAAACACGGGGAAAACCAAGCACCAGTCCCGAAAGACATACAAAAGACACATGTAGACATACATACAGACAGTGCATACAGAAGGCAGAATCTCATCTGGCATCTCCAATGTTCAATCGTGGCTGTCATTGAATCCGGGACTTTTTCCTCAGAAGAGCGGTTTTACCCTTAAGCTACGATTAACTTACAAGAAAGGCGCAGCTTGTCTTTTTGGACCTTGCACCATAAAACACAACCAACCAACCAGCCAACCTAACTTACATGAAAACATTATTCAACATAAGCTGAATTTGAAAATGGTATTTTTAATCCCACATAAAGTTTCAAGAGTAAGTATTCCAGAAAATAATGATTTCTGAAACGAATTTTAACACAATTTTGCTAAAACAATATAACAGTATCATCATACACAAGTAATAATATTTATCTAGTAATATCTAATACCTCTTTTCAATAAGTTGAAATATTAAAATAGTTTTTTACGAAACTTTTTTCATCTCAATAAAAAATTAGAGTTACGTGAATTTTTTACTAAGAAGTTTAATAGTAAGATCTGAAAGGTTTTAAATTAAAAAAAAAATTATAAAATTTTGGAACTTTTCACATTATATAACTAATAGCACAGTCGCTAAAAGCTGTTGACTTACTTTAACACTAAACATACCGGGGATTTTTTTTATTCGGCAAAATTAATGGGAAAATGGGTCAAATGACCCCTTTCGGTAGTTTTAGTGTTAAAACTCTTTCTTTTCTGGGAAAAATTTTATTGGTCATAAGAAGCATTTAAACATCTGAAGAAAACTTTCCCAATACCTTCAAATATTCAACTGCATACTCGTAGAAAACAGAAATTCGACAGCAATCCCTAATTATTTGATAGCGGCTGAAGTGAAATTAGATACTTGCTATTCCGAAGAACGTGGTGCAACTAAGATACTTTAATTTTTCTACTGTTCGCAGAATCGACTCTTATATTAAGTAATCCTCTTTGTTTTGATTTAATACTTTAGCACGAAATTCAAAGAATTTTGATTAGAATGTACCTGTAGGATCGGCTTGCAACAGCCGTTTTAACTTCCTAATATATATAGTAATTATCACAATATATTCGATTTTCGAAATATCTTAATTGCTCTATATTCAGCAGCAAATTAAAATATAAAGGGTCCACTTGTAGTTTAATAGTTGGATCATGTTCTTTAAACTGAAAAGATCCGATTTTGATTTTAGCCCTTGTTGAACAGCAGGAGAAGGGTTTTCCATTTTATTCCCTGCATGTAGTGTGGGTGCTCGAGAGTTTCCATCATTACACCACGTGACTGAAAAATCGCCTCGCCAGGCAAGTTGCGATGGATGATTCAAATGCCATGTAACAACATTCATCTTTTAGGTTATGCATTCCACTAAGTCAACAGTTAAATATATAGGCTTACAATCAAAGGTAACCATTAATGGGATTTAAAAAATTTTCTGGATCTAATTTTCATACACTCGAACATTTCTTTGGATAAAATTTCAATCGCTTAAAAATGAACGATTAGTATAACAGTTTTATATTTTTTTGCAGTTAGTAATTTTTATTTTAATTATTCACTATTTCATTAATGCAATATTTTTTTAGAAATACTTTATCATTTTATTTTATTACGTTATGAATAATATTAATTATTCAATATTTTTATTCACTATTAGTTCAAAATGATCATATAATAAATTCATTGGTCATCAACAAATTAATTTATCATTTTATTACATTATGAATAATATTATTATTTAATATTTTTATTCACTATTAGTTCAAAATTATGATATAGTAAATACATTCAATTTGTTGATGATTAAATAAATTCATTGATAAAATACATTTCTTTTTAATTTCAAAGAACAATTAATTTAACAAGATAGTTATTAGTTTTTTACTTTGAGAACAAATTTCTCAAAAAATTCAAAAAGAACAAAAGAGCACTGTTTTTTTCCCCTCTTTATAAATTAGTCATTTATACTTGATTGTTGGGTGTAAAGGAAAAATATTTATGGATTTGAATTCCTTTCTTTCCATATTCTCATATTTTGATTGTTTTTAAAAATAACAAAATTCACTATTTTTCTTTTTTGAGAAAATATAGTTTTCACCTTTTGAGAATGCGTTTTCGCCCATCTGAACATATCACGAATCGAAACGCGAAGAAGAATACCAACTTCAATATTTAGTACCCGAGGAGAGTTTTTAAGCATTATACACCTCAATTCCTTTGATTTTATTTAAAGTATGCGTGAAGCTTTTGTTGAGATATTGTTCATTAAATTATATGTTTTAAAACTACAAATTTGTTTTCCATTTAACTGAACTTCTCTCAGAAATGATTTTCTTAATACTTAGGATTTTTTTTATTTATTTAGGTATATTAAATAGATTTAAATAGATTTAGGTATATTAAATATATTTAAAAACATTTAGTGTCTATTCTGCTTATATTTTCATTGTACTAATTTAATATGTATCTTCAGGTGACTAGTTCAGTTTATAAGTACATGAGATTCTGAAATCTAAGTACACGTTTTCCTTTTTTAAAACCGAAATTAATTAATCACGAGGTAAGTACAAATTCAGATGTAAAATGATTCAAATCGAACGCACAGGTTTTCTAGTTATAGAATAAAAATTATCCTATTTTTTCAAATTTAGTAAAAGAAAATTAATAAATAAGATTAAATTTTCACAAAAATTAAAATTTTTCAATTTTTATTTTATTTGAATATAAAGTTTTTTTTGTTCACTATTTCTGTATAAATAAAAATTTTAGTTTAGTGTAAATTTAATTTCAGAATCTCAAATTCGTTGATTAATCACTGTTTAAAAGCAAAAATATAAATTAAATCATTATTTAAAATTACAAATGCAGTATCGTTAATTAAAAAAATGTATAATATTGTTTTAAAAGGCATTGTTCACTTCGTTTTAACAATGTATGTTTTTTTTTTTTTTTTTTTTTGGAGTTTTAAACGCTTGAAGAAAAGACCATTATGTTCGGCGCCAAATTGATTGTATCTCAAAATTAAATCCTTTGCATATATCCTAAAATAGAATTCTAAAGTTTGTGTAAAAAACTTTTCTAACTAAACACACAATAACTATGAACTGCAGCGCCAAATTATCATGATTTCAGTTATCGCCAAATAACAAACTTTCGTAATCATCAAGCTTGAGAAAAATTATAGATCTGTACAAGTAGATACTTACAAGATGAAAACGCTTAAAATTCTTAACGAATGAAAAACAATAAAATAATAAATGGTTTTAAGAAAAGTGCTTAAAGTTTATTAAAAAGGAAGAAATTATTCGAATGCGGACATAAAAAATTGCATTTCGTAAGAATTTTTTCATATAATTGAAAACAAAAGTGGAAATAAATATTCTGTCAGTCAGAAAATCATGTGATCATGCATGGCTTTTTAGTTAATTATTATTCAAGCGAAATAAGGAATGAATGCTCGAAAATATGTTATTCTTCAAGGCGAAATGATATTTCAATATCCGCAACCTATTTTTTACCCTTAGAAAATATTTCTTTGGTTTACCATTTGAATTCTTTTTAGTTTTAATATAGTAAAGCAAATTTTTAAAATCATTTGCCTTAAACCATTTTATAAAATAGTAGACAAATTTTGTTAAAATCAGTTTCTTATATATTATGTATTAATAAAAAAATATATTGGGACTTTTATAAAGTTTTTTAAGGAAGTAATGTAAATTTAAGGAAACAAAAGAAATGCATATTTGATGATAAGCCTTGAAAATATTTTTTTTAAATTCAGATAGCCTATAGAATTTTTTTCTAAAAATCAATCAGATAGTCATTTTAAATATACATAGCGAAATTATTTATCCTATTCCGATTGTATAAGTGAGTTAAATTTATTTAACGTAGATCTATGAACAAATATATTTATTAGATTGTTCACACTCGTGTTACATAATACATTGCTGGCAATAATCAGAAATCTACGTTATTTCGCATTTTAGCTGGTAAATCCTGACAAGTTTTAATTACGTGTGTGTCTGAGTTCAAATCTGTGAGAGGAAAATCATGATTGATAATTGGTACTTAAAATTCTGATTATGTTTAAAAATTCGGTTCGAGAAATTCCTTGAAGTCCGTGTCAGACGTTTTGGGCATTTTAATTATAATTTTTTCTTCAAATACATGGAACCACTGATTGGTTAATTTTTTTTTTTTTTTTTTTTTTTTTTTTTTTTTTTTTTT